>CAUYLG010017347.1:0-14035 GCA_963573385.1 Cacajao melanocephalus
ACCTCTTCAAGGAGAACTACAAACTACTGCTCAACAAAATAAGAGAGAACACAAACAGATGGAGAAACATTCTATGCTCATTGTTAGGAAGAATCAATATCGTGAAAATGGCCATCCTGCCCAAAGTAGTTTACAGATTCAACACTATCCCCATCAAGCTACCAATGACCCTCTTCACAGAACTGGAAAAAACCACCTTAAACTTCATATGGAACCAAAAGAGAGCCCGCATAGCCAAGTCAATTCTAAGCAAAAAGAACAAAGCTGGAGGCATCATGCTACCTGACTTCAAACTATTCTACAAAGCTACAGTAATCAAAACAGCATGCTGCTGGTACCAAAACAGAGATATAGGCCAATGGAACAGAACAGAGGCCTCAGAGGCAACACCACACATCTACAACCATCTGATCTTTGACAAACCTGACAAAAACAAGCAATGGGGAAAGGATTCCCTGTTTAATAAATGGTGTTCAGAAAACTGGATAGCCATGTGCAGAAAGCAGAAACTGGACTCCTTCCTGACACCTTACACTAAAATTAACTCCAGATGGATTAAAGACTTAGACATAAGACCTAACACCATAAAAACTCTAGAAGAAAACCTAGACAAAACCATTCAGGACATAGGCATAGGCAAGGACTTCATGACTAAAACATCAAAAGCATTGGCAACAAAAGCCAAAATAGACAAATAGGACCTAATCAAACTCCACAGCTTCTGCATAGCAAAAGAAACAGTCATTAGAATGAATCGGCAACCAACAGAATGGGAGAAAATTTCTGCAATCTACCCATCTGACAAAGGGCTAATATCCAGAATCTACAAAGAACTAAAACAGATTTACAAGAAAAAAACAAATAAGCCCATTCAAAAGTGGGTGAAGGATATGAACAGACACTTTATAAAAGAAGAACATACATGAGGCCAACAAACATATGAAAAAATGCTCATCATCACTGGTCATTAGAGAAATGCAAATCAAAACCACATCTCATGCCAGTTAGAATGGCGATCATTAAAAAACCGGGAGACAACAGATGCTGGAGAGGATGTGGAGTAATAGGAACACTTTTACACTGTTGATGGGAGTGTAAATTAGTTCAACCATTCTGGAAGACAGTGTGGTTATTCCTCAAGGACCTGGAAATAGAAATTCCATTTGACCCAGCAATCCCATTACTGGGTATATATCCAAAGGATTATAAATTGTTCTACTACAAGGACACATGCACACGAATATTCATTGCAGCACTGTTTACAATAGCAAAGACCTGGAACCAACCCAAATACCCATCGATGATAGACTGGACAGGGAAAATGTGGCACATATACACCATGGAACACTATGCAGCCATGAAAAATGATGAGTTCATGTCTTTTGTAGGGACATGGATGAACCTGGAAACCATCATTCTCAGCAAACTGATGCAAGAACAGAAAATCAAACACCGCATGTTCTCACTCATAGGTGGGTGTTAAACAATGAGAACACATAGACACAGGGAGGGTAGCATCACACCCTGGGGTCTGTTGGGGGTAAATAGGGGAGGGACAGTGGGGTATGGGGAGTTGGGAAGAGACAGCATGGGGAGAAATGCCAGATATAGGTGATGGGGAGGAAAGCAGCAAATCACACTGCCCAGTGTGTACCTATGCAACAATCTTGGGATTGTTGTGTAAATTTTAGGATTTACACAAATCCTAATATGCAATAAGAAATATATATATATATATATATATATATACACACTCACACACACACATATATATATATATACACACACACATACAAGTTTTTCTTCTTATCTCTAATTCATCAAGACTTTTTTTCAGACTACTGTTTTCTAGGTGTGAAAACATGATGTGAATTAATCATCCCTCTGGGAATCAGGGCACTGAATGCAGAAAGTAGCTAAGAGGACTGCAGCACGCTCAGGATATATGTTGACTGTAATTTAGTTCAAGTAGCTTCAAAACCTACCTCCACAGCAGGAAACCAATCCCCTATGAAAATTTTCTGGACATAAATGCAACTGAATTTAATTGGAAAAGCATTGAATTTAGGAGCCAATCATCCAGAAAATGCCAAATTAAATGGAAAATTACTCTGTTCCACTTTGGAGATAGCTTCACACATTAGAAAACTGCCTTTAAAAGCAGCTTCTTTCTACAACGTGCCTTTAAGGCTATACAAGGACCATTATACCCCCAAATAAAAATATCAAGTATGAGTTGCATCATTTAATTATAGAAAAACTAAGATAAGTAAGTATCAGACTAGCTTGAGTACACCCAATTGCATTTTGGAATGTTCAGAAATTACTCCACAGCTTTTCATTGGTCTGTTATGTTGTTAAAAATTCCTTTGAAGCTCCAAACATGTAGCCATGCATAAATGGGAGAGAAGGACATGACTATACACTTTTCATTGTATTGAGCACATGGAAGTTGGGGGTTGGGGAAAATCTATAAAATGACTGAATGGCTTGTAATGAAAAATGTATTTTCTTCATGGCAAAGAACATGCTAAGTATTTGCTCTTCAGGGAGCCTTGAAATAGCACTTCTCTCTGAAGCCCTCTTTGGCCTTAACCACAGTATTTCCTACTGCTTTTCTATTATGTTTTTATTACTGGTTCATGAGATTATCAGGACACATACAGTCTTAAAGTAATTTTATTTATTTTTTCCAGTGCAAACAAGGTAGGGTCAGAATTGTTCACCTTGATTGCAGGTGATAATGAAGAACACTGTTTGGAAACAGATTTAAAAATTAAATAAAACTAAGGTTCAGTATTCTTTTTATTATCACCATGAATTAAAGATCTGAAAAAATGGCATTGATACAAAACTTTTTTCTCAGAAGATCACTCCCACTCCAGGGACACCTTCCACACCCCATGATCCCAATCCTTATTACTCGCTGGAACAACACAAGTTATATGGATACCTACAAAACTGGGGGCACCAAAAGACAGCTTCCCTGTTTGGTGCCACAGAGCCAACACATAAAACTGAAAGTGAGCTTCAAGCAGAGCAGGTTTTATTCCATGGCCAAGGAATGGAGAAGCAGGAGTGTGACTGGGAAATCAACATCTGGACTATGAGGGGCAGGGAGGTTAACATACAAAGTTTCTCCAATGAAGAGTTTGGATACTAAAAGCAAGGGGAAGAATATTTATGTATTTTCCAGAAATGGAGAGGGAACTTCTCTGAACTGGTAGCACCACTTTCCTTTTTGTCCTTTTTTTTTTTTTTTTTTTTTTTTTTTGAGACGGAGTCTCACTCTATCACCCAGGATGGATTGCAGTGGTGCGCTCTCGGCTCACTGCAACCTCTGCCTCCCGGGTTCTAGTGATTCTCCTGCCTCAGCCTCCGGAGTAGCTCAGACTATAGGAGCGCGCCACCACGCCTAGCTACTTTTTGTATTTTTAGTACAGATGAGGTTTCACTATGTTGCCCAGGATTGCCTTAATCTTCTGACCTCACAAGGTGCTAGGATTACAGACTTGAGCCACCACGCCCCGCACCTTTTTGTCCTTTTAGGGTTTCCTCCAGTCATTGTCATGCAGTTGCCATATTGTTGATGGTAGTGTCATTCAGCATGAAAATGAGATTATAAAGTCTGAGGCTGTCTTGGTTCTAACTGGCCTCAGCTGATCTGATTACAAAGGGAAATTCTTAGGGAAGGTATCTTGTTTCCTAAAGATAAACGGAGTTACAGCAGAGTAGAAATTCATTTATGTCACCTATGCATTGCACTGGGTAATAATACCACCTCCCCTTAAGTGTCGTATATTTGGAAATAAAACCACTTTAAAAATAATTCATCTTTATACATTTGTGACAACATTGTAGACGCTCAGGAAATGTTGGTAGAATATCTTGGTAAAATAATATTTATTTGAGGCAGAAGGCCTCAAATAAAGAGAAAATAAAAAAGCTGGGTTTCTTCCTAAATAGATATGAGAAAATATTCTTTGGATGATGCCAGAGAAAAATAGCACACTAAATTAAATATATTATGGAAAATTTCTACAAAATTATTTTCTAAGTTGTGAAAGATAATTGTTAAATTATATACAAAGAATAAAATAAGCAACTGCTTAAGAATACTTGTCTCACATTTACCCACATGCCTGACTGCAACCACCTAAGATAAATATTAAAATAATGGTTTCTTCTAATTAAATTTCCAAATCTCACAAGAGTAGTCATCGTTGAGAAAAACAAATACAGAAACATGAGAAAATGGATTTTGAGAAACATGGATCTTGGCTTCTAATCATGATGTCAAGGGAAATTTATACTGGGAGAGTATTGATGCCAGGTTGAAAACAGGGAATGAAGCACAAGAAGCACAATAGATCTGTCTCAAATAATGACTTTGACAAAGTTCACGTAGAAGACAAATAGAAGAAGCAGATAAACTTCTTTTAAAAACGAGAAGAAAAGCGTGTAATCCCACCAAAAGAGCAACACACAGGAGGAGGCATAGAGATGAATTTTGGAGAAGTCAATAAATGTTGGTAGATGAAGTCAAATGAAATGCTATAGAAATATGGATTCTTATGAAATAAAAATTATATAGGCATATGCAAAAATCATTATTCATTTATTTTTAGAGACAAGAGTGTTGCTTTGTTTCTCAGGCTGTAGTACAGTGGTGTGATCGTAGCTCACTGCAACCTTGAACCCCAGGGCTCAAACCATCCTCCCACCTCAGACTCCCCAGTAGCTAGAACTGCAGGTATAAGCTTCCAGGCCTAGCTACTTTTCTTCTTCATTTTATAAATTTGTGTGTGTGTGTGTGTGTAGATACTGAGTCTTGCTATATTGACCAGGTTGATTTGGAACTCCTGGCCTCAAATGATCTTCCTGCCTCAGTATCCCAAAGTTCTACAATTACAGCTGTGACCCACCATATATGGCCAAAAATGTAAATATTGAATAGTTAAAAATTTGTGGTTTTGAAAACAAACAATTCAAATATTATTTTATCTAAGAAACAAGATTCGGTATAAAAAATGAATTGTTTGACTATAGTGGAATTGAGTCTTAAAAAGTTTATGTAGAAAGAACCATGAAAGAGACGTAATAACCTAGCTTGTGCTAGCCTAACGGACTCCATCTTAGCTGTGAGCCTGACAAGCTCCATCTTACCTTCTCCCTCCCTGCCTTGGCCCTCTCAGGTGCATTACTAGGTCACGCTGCACTCAAAGCTCTGAACCTTAAGAGTGGTTCAAACCACAGTAATCGCATCCTGTTTGGCAAGTCTACCTGCTATTGTGACTACCCTCCTTGGTGATTGATTGTATGGAAAGTTCCCCTGCTACCCACCTTGATGATTGTATGGAAATACCCTTAGCAACCAACAATCCTGGGAACTTCCTGCTCCCTGGTTACCAGCTTCCTTATCTAACTTGCTTGTTCTGCTTCTGTAAAATTCCACTTCAGCTAGGCTCCCCCTCCTCTACTTAAATCAAAGTATAAAGGGAAATCAAGCCCCTTCCTCGGGGCACAGAGATTTGAGCATGAGCTAATTCTCAGTCACTGGCAAATAAAGGACTCTTAATTTGGAACTCAGAGAGTGGCACTTTTCTCCTAACTTGCTTGGTTATAACAGAGAGAGTTTCATCTTTCATACTAAGAGTAAAGGTATTTGGCATCACTATAAGTATAGGCTGAAAGGAAAAATATTTGTTATTGTAAAATGTACTCTCCTGCAAACAAATCAGAGTAGACATATTATTTGAGTATAAACTTTTAACTTGTAGTTATTATTATATATTATATATAGTAATGAATTATGTGTATTATATGTTAATATACATATGGGTACATATATACATATATGTATTATGCTATAAATTTCATATATCTATATCATTAGTGTTATAGACTGATTTGTGTCCCCCCAAAAATTTATATGTTAAAGCCTTAAACCTCTATTTGGGGATAGGGCCTTTAGGGAAGTAATTAATAATAATTACATCATAAAGATGGGACACTAATCCAAGAGGGTTGGCATCTTTATAAAAAGAGGAAGAGGTTGGTGCAGTGGCTCACGCCTGTAATCCCATTACTTTGGGAGGCTGAGGCAGGTGGATCACCTGAGGTCAGGAGTTCCAGATCAGCCTGACCAATAAGGTGAAACCCCGTCTCTACTAAAAATACAAAATATGAAAATAAAAAATAAGCCAGGCATGGTGGCATGCACCTGTAGTCCTAGCTACCCGGGAGGATGAGACAGGAGAATTGCTTGAACCCGGGAAGCAGAGGTTGCAGTGAGCCGGGATCGCACCGCTGCACTCCAGCCTGGGCAACAGAGTGAGACTCTTTCTCAAAGAAAAAGAGAAAGAGACACCAGAAATCTCTCTCTCCTTGTGGGTATACAGAGAAGAGGCCATTGGTACACAACCAAAAGGTGGCTGTCCGCAAACCAGGAAGAGAGAATTCACCAGAAACCAACCCTAATAAAACCTTGATCCTTGTCTTCTAGCCTCCAGAACTGTGGGAAATAAATGTTTGTTCTTTAATCCAGTCTGTAGTGGACTGCTATTCAGTTATAATTTTCTATTATCTATGAATTACTAGCCTGAAATATACTTAAAAGTTATAACTAAAAATTGAAAAGTTTCATGTGGAATAACAAATAATTAGTGGCATGTAAGAGCAAATGTTACATTTTTATTAACCAGTAATCTCCATGAAGATAGAAACTTTTGTCTTCTTTTCTCTTAGTTCAAGCTCCTATTTAATGAAAAGTTGCATGGAAAAGAATAGCTACCAGTAGACACCCTGAAATGTGAAAGAGAAAAAATATTTTGGTATCAAGAAAGAGAAGAATTACTATTGTGTGAGAAAATATATTAGTGTTAATCAGCAGAATAATATATATTTGCTTGTTGATACTATAAAGGAGAAAATGAAGAATATGATAAAACTACCACAAAAGAAAACAGCTCTGCAAATTGACAGTTTTGCTGCAGAATTTTCTGATACCCCAAAGACTGAGATTTCAGTGTATTGTGGAGAAAACAGCAGAAAAATGAAGACATGCATCTCCTCAATGAAGATAAGTGGTATAGACGAGCATAGATGATCTGGTACAGTAGAACACCCCTGAGACAACATTGCTTGTTTCTTTCTAGGCTTATTTTTAGGCACTTCTTTACATTTTTTAGCACAGTCTTAATTTGGCTCTCTGCTCTAATGCTGTTAGGACTGTATTTTTTATATTAACTTAACTGTATCCTAACATTTATATTGTAGGTTATCAATTTAGATTCCCTAAATGAATGTTGTCAAAACAATTATGCAGTTAATGTTTATGTCTTAGTTCATCAAGAATTTTTTTAAATTTTCTGTGTATTGTGCAGTTTGTAGAATATTTAAAAAAAATTCGTGTAGTCTCTGTCAAACTACTGCTCTCATTTGATTGAGATGTAATCTAACTTCTACTCTCGCCATGGGTGATACTATTTCCTATTCATTGTATGGATGGTTTCCTAACTGCTCCTATTATACTGCAGAGCCCCAGCTATGCACGTTATACTTTCTTCATTGCTCTGTTTCTCTTTTTCTTATTCCTGATATTTTTATTTGCCAATTTTTGATTTACTTTATCTTTAGGTGAAAATGTTATTTAACTTGCTATTAGTGGTGAATCTCAGCAATGGTTCTATAGCTGTTAAAGGAGTGATTCATCCACGAAAGAAACAGTACCTAGTTTAGCTTGTTTCCCATGTAAATACATTTTATAAACGGTGGAGAAAATAAAGCTCTACAAGTATTCTTGAGATTTTTTTTGTTTCTTTTGTTTTAATAAATCACCTAATTTAAGTTTATTTCCAGTTTGAAATGGGAAGTTAGTTTCTCATTTCAGGAAAGATGTTCAATTGATCTCATAATCTAAATATTGTTCAACTGGATACTTTACACATTTTAGGTGCAGGAATCGGGGAGAACAGAAAGGGTGAAGATGCCTATGAATGAATAATACTGCTAGAATAAACTCTAATTAAGCTTGATATGTGGTGAAGAAGAAATAAATTTACTAAGGGAAAATTTTAATGACTTGATAAATCTAAAACTGAACGTAGCAGGTTGAAAAGATTTATAGTGATTAACAAAGATTATAAGCCACTTATATTAGGCAATACTCATTTAAAAATATTCAACTTTATTCAATGTAAATATATTACATTAGTATGAGAGCCAAAACCAAAATATTAATACTTTAAAAATCAAGTTGGCTTAGACAAACTGTTCCAGGGGCTGAAACAGTTGAGTATGTATGTGTTGCGGGTATTGGAAAGACATTGGTCAAAGAACACAAAATTTCAGTTAGATCGAAAAAACAAATTCAAGGTATCTATTGTATAACATGGTGACTACAGTTAATAATATGACAATGACTACTGTATTGTTGAGAATGCCAAGAGAGTGGATAAGTGTAGTCACCATGAAAATGATAACTATGTGAAGTAATGCATACGTTAATTAGCCTTAGTCATTCCACAATGTGCATATACTTCAAAACATCATGCCTTACATGATAAATACATATAATTTTATCTGTCAATTAAAAAATGAAACAATACTAATTAAAGTGGTAATATAGTTTTTAAAAATGTATTCCTTGGCATATTTCTAGAGGAACCCGAGACATCTTTGTTACTGTTACCTGTCATAATACCTAGATGATATAGCTGAATTTCTACCCATCCTAACTCTGTATATCTTTAAGAAAGAGGACGTCTGTGATTAAAAGTTAGTCTTGTAACCAGACCAGCTGAGACTGGTTCGAACTGAGATAGCCACCCAAACAACTTCAGAAAGACCACAGGCTTCTTTATAACCTCATTTCCATGCCACTAGCACCATGACAGTGGACAGTCACCATGACAGTGACCAGGAGAAGCCTTAAAAACACAAAAAGGAAGATGGTACTCTGGTTCCAGGAAGTTCACCACCCATTTTTTAAAAATGCTTGGATAGTCCCCCTCTCACTTTTAACATCAAACCCTGTCATTAGAGAAATCCTATGTTTTAACCCCCTCCCCTCTCACTAATCAAAAAGGTGATTTGTGAGTCATTGTCCTTAATTCCATTGTCATTGAATAGAGTGTGCACTACTTGACGGTCAGTTTCAGTTGCATGTACTGGCTTTGTGACATCCAACAGGGAAAGACTCCATCTTTTGGGAGGCTTTGTTGGTACCATTATAAATGTATTTCTATATTTAGAATTAGCCATATAGGTCCAAATATAACTTTCTGTTAAATTTTATAGTACTTGAGTAGTGTTAAAAAAATATCTAAAAAGAACTTCCAGATATTTCTGTTTTAAACATCCCTAAAACATATGAATATATCCATGCATTAATTCCAGAGTTGCTGGAAATCTACTGTATTCAAAGATACTAGACACTTTGCGAAAATGACCTGGATTCTTAACAAACGGCTCTTATATCGGTTATCTCTATACAATAGTTTACTTTGGGATAATGTACATTGTTTGCCTACCACAATTAAGGGTCCAGGCTAACATTTACTGAGCAACTATTTTGTGTTTGACATTCTTTCAGGTTCTATATATGAGAAACATGGAATTAGGTTGAAGATCTGAAGTTGAAAGAAAAAAACAATTGGCCCAAGACTATGTAGGAGAGCTGAAATTTGAATTCAAGTTTCTGAGTCTATAACCCATCATATTTTCCCATACTACAACAGATTCCTAATATAACATCTAACAAGTAAATGATACTTGATGATTTCCCTAATATTTTTATATAATCATTATTGATATTTCAAATATCCTTTCATATTGTTAGGGCTAATATTTAATTCCCTTGTGAAGCAATTAAAAAGTAGTGCAAACAATTTTAACTTTTTTCAACTTAATAGTATTTTTAATTTTTAGACACTTTAAAAAATAATCTTTATATTTTAGAATAGTTATCAATTTACAAAAAGGTATGAAAATAGTAGCATAGCTCCCTTATATACTCCACATGCAGTTTCTCCTTTTGTTAGCACCTTAAATTAGTATGGTATGTTTGTTATAATTAATCAACCAGTGTTGTTATACTACTATTAACTAAAGCCAATGGTTTCTTCAAAGTTATTTAGATTTTTACCTAATGTTCATTTTGTCCCAGATGCCCACCCAGGATACCACATCACATTTAGTTGTGTCTCCCTAGGCTTCCCTTGGCTGTGACATTTTCTCTGATTTTCTTGACTTTTGGTGATATTGGACATTTTGAGAATTACTTAGTGTTTTGTAGCATATTCTTCAATTAGGATATTTCTCTTTTATTTTGTTATTATTAAGCTATAATAATGATGTTGATAGTAGGAAGCCTACAGAGGGAAAGTATAATTCTAATCCAATCAGATGATGGGCATATGCTGTTTTATTTTAATTTCAAAAGTTTTATCTTTTTTAGAAACAAGCTCTCACATTGTTGCCCAGGTTGAAGTGCAGTGGGGCAATCATAGCTCACTGCAGCCTTGATCTTCTGAGCTCTGACAATCCTCATGCCTCAGCCTCCTGAGTAAAGTAGCTGGGACTACAAGTGCATGCCACCAAAACAAAACTTTTTTTTTTTTTTTTTTTTTTGGTAGAGATAAGATCTTGCACTGTTGCACAGGCTGATTTTAGACTGCTGGCCTCAAGTGATCAATCCTCCCACTTCAGCCTCCAAAACTGCTGGGGTTATAATCATGAGTCAACACACCTGGCCCCATATGCTATGTCACTGATGATGTTATCTTTGTTCACCTGGTTGAGGTAGTGTTTCTGGTTTCTCCAGTGAAATGAATCATTTTTTTCTCCCTTTTCATACAGTACCCTGTGTAAGGTTGTCACTATGTACGGCCCATATTTAAGAGGTAAGAGTTATGGCCACATTTAAAGGGTAGGTCTTTGAGGGAGAAGTATTTCTATTTTTTTTTCTAATTATAAAAATACCAATTGCAGATTATAGAACACTTTATAAAAGGAATAAAAAATGAATAAAAATATCTATAATCAAATACATGCATATTACATAATATCAGTGATTCCCATGTCCCAGTTGTGTAACATAGATGACATTTATTAACTTTGAGTTACATTATGAGAAATTTACTTTTTTAAATGCTCTTTCAAATTTACGAGAAACTTAAAAAGGAAGTTTGGGGTTCATCTGTTATTTGCAACTGTCTAAAATGAAATCATTTTTAGCATAGCTAGAACAAGCCCAGGTTCAGGTATTTATAGGCAACTGTTTCTACCTGGATCAAAAGTAACAGGATTTTGTTTTCATCACATTTTCAGGAACATGTTTTTTTTTTACAGTAATGCTGACCTTCAAATTTTAATTTTAAAACATTCATTTTAAACTGTCTTAATTCATTGTAAAAATGAAATTGTAAAACTAAAATTGAAAACATATAAGCAAATAGCAATACAGATTGTATATATAAAGGCAAAAATAGGGATGATAAATATTTGAGAAATATTAATTTAACATAAGAGGTAGCAAACTAGGCCAGGTGTGGCGGCTCATACCTAGAATCCAAGCACTTTGGGAGGCTGAAGCTGGTGGGTCAGTTGAGGTCAGAAGTTCCAAATCAGCCTGACCAACATGGTGAAACCCCGTCTCTACCAAAAATACAAAAATTAGCTAGGCATGGTGGCAGGTGCCTGCAATCCTAGCTACTCAGGAAGTTGATACAGGAGAATCACTTGAACCTAGGAGGTGGAGGTTGCAGTGAGCTGGGATCACGCAACTGCACTCCAACCTGGGCAATAAGAGCAAAACTCCATCTCAAAAAAAAAAAAAAAAAAAGAGGTAGCAAACTATATAAAATAAACTATATAAACGGGTGCAGATATGTCTTAAAGTGTGTGGGCTTCTGCGTAAATATTAATTTTCTCCTCATGCTTGGCTGTAGAAACAATTTTAACCAAAATGTATTATAAAAGTCATGGTTTGTGGTTTCAAACAGTGATGTGTCAAGGACTCTATAAAATACTTGGTAGAAAGAAATAGTTACACATTTGTTTATTGTCCATTCAGTGCATATGAAAGTTCTTCATATTGTTCGGGTACCATTTCTTTCTGTTCTTTCTTGAAAAAGAAAGAAAAGAATGATTTCTAGGAATTTTGTATGTCTCAGTCCAGAAAAAACAGTGGTACTGTTACTCACAATGTCATGTCTCTTCAATGTGGCTGCCTGTATTCGAGCCATATAGATTTTCTTGTCCCTTAAGTTCCCTAACACTATTTATTTAATACTGGTTACACTATTATACAAGCTGCTGCCTCATTCATTGTGGCACTTCAGAATGCTGCCTACCAATGACTTTTTCTCAGAATTTGTTACTCTGCTATCATTGTTGATGACCATGAAGGCGAATATTACCCAAAGTATGCAGGAACATGTAAAATATCATTTAAAAAATAAAATGTCATGTTAAATATTCCCTTTGGATTTTATTACATAAATATAGAAAGCAACTTCCAACTGTGTTTTTTCTGAAACACTTTAGTTGTTACTTTATCTCTGCATTCTTAAATGTGATCTCTCTGAATGTTGGTTATACCCTGCTTTTCAGATACCCACAACCAACAAGGAAGAAAGGTGAGAAATCCATTGCCTTAGTGAGTAGTGAGGTCCCATTTCTGCAAGGAATGTCTATTCTATTATTTTCAGCATAGCTTAAGACCAATCTGTGAAGATTTTCTTCCACCTCTACATTAATCAGCAACAAGAGAGGACATCAATTGTAAGAGCCCATGGGTTTGAAAAGTTCTCAGAAAAGACAGATCAGCTACTCCATCAGGGCTATTCTGGATTACTGACAGTACATGGTTCAGAGTATAGGGGTGTGGGGTGATGACTATCCTTGGTGCCAGGGTAGGTAAACACACAGGTGAAGGAAGCCTGCTGCCCCCTACACACTGCCTTGGAGGCTGCACATAGTGGGGACAAGGACAAGCAAAAGCCCAAACAAAGGCCCATCCATGCATGTCGCTCAAGCTTAAGAAAGGGTTTGTGATAAACCAACAAACAAAAGGTCTGAATCTAATCTGTGTCTCCTGTGTCATTCAAAATCAAAATCAGAGAGAATGAGAGAATTTGAAGGGCAAAAGCAGGAATGGATTTTCAAAAAAGGAATTGTAGAAAAATTTACAGTTGGAGTTCTGTTGCAGTTCATCACCTGCCAGATCATCAGAGGATCTCAGTATACAAATAGACTTTTCAAGGCTTTATTATTATTATTATTATTTATTATACTTTAAGATATAGGGTACACATGCAGATTGTGAAGGATTGTTACATAGGTATACATATGCCATGGTGGTTTGCTGCATCCATCCCCTTGTCATCTACATTAGGTATTTCTCCTAATGTTAGCCCTCCCCAATCCTCCCACCCTCTGCTATCCCTGCCCCAGCCTCCCATCCACCTACATGCCCCAGTGTGTGATGTTCCCCTCCCTGTGTCCATGTGTTCTCATTGTTCAACACCAGCCATGAATGAGAAAATGCAGTGTTTGGTTTTCTGTTCTTGTGTAAGTTTACTGAGAATGATGGTTCCCAGCTTCATCCATGTCCCCACAAAGGACATGAACTTATCCTTTTTTGTGGCTGCATAGTAGTCCATGGTATATCTGTGCCGCATTTTCTTTATCCAGTCTATAATTGATGGGCATTTGGGTTGGTTCCAAGTCTTTTCCATCATAAACAGTGCTGCAGTGAACATAGGTGTGCACGTGTCCTTATAATAGAAAGATTTATAATCCTTTGGGTATATACCCAATAAAGGGATTGCTGGGCCAAATGGTATTTCTAGTTTTAGATCCTTGAGGAATCACTACACTGTCTTCCACAATGGTTGAACTAATTTACACTCCCACCACCAGTGTAAAAGCATTCCTGTTTCTCCATATCCTCTCCGGCATTGGTTGTCTCCTGACTTTTTAATAATTGCCATTTTAACTGGCATGAGATGGTATGTCAGTGTGGTTTTGA
>CAUYLG010017351.1:0-13926 GCA_963573385.1 Cacajao melanocephalus
AAAGTAACTCTTATTATTTTGAGATGTGTTCCATCGATATCTAGTTTATTGAGAGTTTTTAGCATAAAGGCTGCTGAATTTTGTTGAGGGCCTTCTCTGCATCTATTGAGATAATCATGTGATTTTTGTCTTTGGTTCTGTTTATGTGGTGGATTACATTTATAGATTTGTGTATGTTGAACCAGCCTTGCATCCCAGGAATGAAGCCAACTTGATCATAATGGATAAGCTTTTTGATATGCTGTTGGATTTGGTTTGCCAGTATTTTATTGAGGATTTTTGCATCAATATTCATCATGGATATTAGCCTGAAATTTTCTTTTTTAGTTGTGTCTCTGCCAGATTTTGGTATCAGGATGATGTTGATCTCATAAAATGAGTTAGGGAGGATTTCCTCTTTTTCTATTGTTTGGAATAGTTTCAGAAGGAATGGTACCAGCTCCTCTTTATACCTCTGGTAGAATTCGACTGTAAACCTATCTAGTCCTGGACTTTTATTGGTAAGTAGGCTATTAATTGCTGCCTCAATTTCAGACCTTATTATTGGTCCCTTATTCAGGGATTTGACTTCTGGTTTAGTCTTGGGAGGGTGTAAGTGTCCAGGAATTTATCCATTTCTTCTAGATTTTCTGGTTTATTTGCATAGAGGTGTTTATAGTATTCTCCGATGGAAGTTTGTATTTCTGTGGGATTGGTGGTGATATCTCCTTTATCATTTTTTATTGCATCTATTTGATTCTCTTCTTTTCTCTTTTCTTTATTAGTCTGGCTAGCATTCTATCTATTTCGTTGATCCTTTCAAGAAACCAGCTCCCGGATTCATTAAATTTTTGAAGGGATTTTCATGCCTCTATCTCCTTCAGTTCTGCTCTGATCTTATCTGGTTAATATTCACCTGCTTTTGGAGGTTTAATTCTAAACTCAATCTCTGAAAAGTCTTTTTGATGCTTCTTCACAACCATTACAAAATTTGCAATAAAACTGACCATCATATTTGTAATTTACCTTAGTACATTGTAATTATGTATCCATTTCTCTTTCTCTTCCATGAATGGGTAAAAGGTTTGAAGGAGGCAATGATATCATCCCAACAAACAGGGATTTGCAACTGCCTGAAATGGCAGATGCTCAGCTAATGTCAAATAAATAGAAAACCACATCCAAGCATTCATAGCTAGTGATGGGGATGCAGAGACCTCTCTGAGATGTGGTTTAAATGTGCTTAAGCTGTGGCTCTAGATTTGTGAAAATATTGCCTGGGTGCCAAATGACCAGTAGTGAGGCAATTATTTCTTAAAGAATGTCTACCTCAATCATTGTATTTTCATTTTATTCTAACTAGAATTCAGAATCTGATTCTCTGACTCTAGGATAAACATACTTACATATTCCTACACACATTGAAAATACAACCATGAAGTTTTAATATCTGCATTGAGCAAAGGTTATTGCAATGGCACAATGTCAAGTTTATATATGAAACAAACACTTTTCTATATGTCATCTAGTCCTTAGCAGCCAAAATCTAAATAAATCTCTCCTGTCTTCTGCCAGGAAAAAAAAAAAAAAAAAAAAGAAGTCAAAATAGACTAAAGGGATCTAATTAAACTCCAGAGCTTCTGCCCAGAAAAAGAAGCAATCATTAGAGTGAACCAGCAACCAACAGAATGGGGAAGGGTTTTGCAATCTATACATCTGACAAAGGGCTAATATCCAGAATCTACAAAGAACTAAAACAGATTTACAAGAAAAAAAAAAAAAACCCATTCAAAAGCGGGCAAAGGATATGAACAGATATTTTTCAAAAGAAGACATTTATGAGGCCAACAAACATATGAAAAAATGCTCATCATCCCTGGTCATTAGAGAAATGCAAATCAAAACCACATTGAGACACCATCTCATGCCAGTTAGAATGGTGATTATCAAAAAACCTGGAGACAGCAGATGCTGGAGAGTATGTGGAGAAATATGAACACCCATACACTGTTTATGGGAGTGTAAATTAGTTCAATCATTCTGCAAGACAGTGTGGCGATTCCTCAAGGATCTAGGAAGAGAAATTCCATTTGACCCAGCAATCCCATTACTGGGCATATACCCAAAGGATCATAAATTATTCTATTATAAAGACAAATGCACATGTATGTTAATTGTGGCACTGTTTACAGTAGCAAAGACTGGAACCAACCCAAATGCCCATCAATGATAGACTGGCCAAGGAAAAATGGCACATATACACCGTGGAATACTATGCAGCCATAAAAACGATGAGTTCACGTCCATTGTAGGGACATGGATGAATCTGGAAAACGTCATTCCCAGCAAACTGACACAAGAACAGAAAATTAAACACCACATGTTCTCACTCATAAGTAGGTGTTGAACAATGAGAACACATGGACACAAGGAGGGGAGCATCACACACTGGGGTCTGTTGGGGGTGGGCTGGGGGAGGGACAGTGGGGAGTAGGGAAGTTGGGGAGGGATAACATGGGGAGAAACGCCAGATATAGGTGATGGTGGATGGAGGCAAGAAACCACATTGCCATGTATGTACCTATGCAACAGTCCTGCATGTTCTTCACATGTACCCCAGAAGCTAAAGTACAATTAAAAAAAAAAGATTCTTCATCTCTTTAAAAAAAAATGTGTGAATTTAAATGATGCAGACAAGCACTTGAAGCTCATTCTATGTGTTTATCTTATTCTTTCCACAAATTGTTAGCAACAAACTTTCTATTTTAAAAATTATTTTTTCACTTAAAATGCACATCTTTATGTTGATCCCTGTTGGCATTTCAAGTATTTACTTGTTCCCATATGTCAAGCCTGGCATGATATATTCAATATATAATTTAACACAAAAAACGTTTTATCTGGCTCTGTATTATGTGTGAAATTGCTAAGCATACATAGTATGCCTTCACTCAAGTTGTGGTTGAGATTATAGAACAGCACAGAGCCTTGTGGCACATCGCCAAAACACTGGTGGTAAAACATTCCTTTGGGGTAGGTGTTTGGTATTTATAATCCCAGGTATTTGCATTATCAACTCCTCAATGTTTCTCCATGATATTGTCAAGACGGTTGCAAGTCATCACTGGAAAACAAAAAAACCTGTTAAATAGAATTCTATTCAATGCTTTGTTATGTATTTCTTCATTTTAATGCTCCCTTACCTGTAGGCCTGAGTCAGTGTTATGTATTCTGTATGTAGAAGCAGTGTATATTCAAAAAATTTCTTTTTTTCTTGGGACAAGCCTCAATTTCATAATCTATCAAATAAAAACACTAATACATATGAACGTAAAGATAAATCAGTCAAGTATATTAAAAGCCTCAAGAAGGAAAAAGCACAGGTCATACTAGTGATCCATTTATAACAATCTCATTTTTCATTTTCTTGCTCTTCCCTTTGCTCCCATCAATGCCATAAACTCCATAATCCTTTGTCTGTAAAATCATCAACAGATCTGGACATCATAAGTACAGGTATTCATAATTAAACTAAACTAAAACAGACATTTCCTTTTTCCAAACCAACCCATTAGATGTTTTGTATTTATCTTTATTTTTAAATTTACATAAAGTAAAATTAACTCTACGGTGGATAGCTCTATGGGTTTTGATAAATGCACAATTATGTATGAACCACCACATTTCAGATACATAATAGTTTATTTTCTTTTCTTTTCTTTTTTTGAGATGGAGTCTCGCTCTGTTGCCCAGGCTGGAGTACAGTGGCATGATCTCTGCTCACTGCAACCTCCGCCTCCCTGGTTCAAGCGATTCTTCTGCCTCAGCCTCCCAAGTAGCACCACTCCTGGCTAATTTTTGTATTTTTAGTAGAGACACAGTTTCACCATGTTGGCCAGTTGGTCTCAAACTTCTGACCTCAGGTGATCTGCCTGCCTCAGCCTCCCAATGTGCTGGGATTATAGGCGTAAGCCACCACACCTGGCCTGAGATACAGAATAGTTTCATATCATTTTCTCTTGTTGTCCCTTCATGGTCAGATGCTCCCCAACCCCAATCCTGGAAAAAAACTGATCTATTCTACGTTTATATAATTTTGCCTTTTCCATAATATCATATAAATGTTGTGTGAACTTAAGTTTACATTTATCTTGAGTGCATAGTTTAAGGTCATGTGGTCAGCATATGCTTAACTTTAAACAAAACTTCCATATTGTTGACCTAAGTGGTTGTACCATTTTGCAATGTCACCAGCAATGTATGAGGCTTCCAGTTGTTCTGTATGCTCATCAGTACTGTGTAATGTCTGATACATGTGTATGTGTAAGTGTCATTTTGGTCATTTTAATAGGCCATCTCATTATGGTTTTAATTTGAATTTGTAATAATGTTGAGTATGTTTTTCTGTGCTCATTTGCCATGCATAGAGCTTCTTTAATAAAATACCTGTTGCAGTGTTTTGATTATTTTCTAATCAGAATTTTTATTGAGTTTTTAAAAATTCTCTGTGTATTCTGGATAAGAGTCCTTTGTCAATTATAACTTTAAAATATTTTCTTCTAGTCTATAACTTGTCTTTCATTTACATAGCACAAGTTCTAAATTTGGAGCAAGTTCAATTTGCCATTTTTTAAAAGTGTTATGCATAATGCTTTGGAGTTACATAAAACTCTTGGACTAATTCAAGTCACAAATACTTTATCCTTTTTTTTTCTAGAAGTTTTACCGTCTTATAGATTACCTTTAGGTTTAGGAAGATTTACGATTCATTTTAAGTTAATTTCTTATAAGGTTTGAATAATAGTTTGAAGGGTCTTTTTGGCAATCATTGTGTAAATTTCCACCACCATGTATTGAAAAGGCCATCCTTTTTACATTGAATTATTTTCACACCTTTGTCAAAAAACAGTAGACTGCATTAATATGAACATATTTCTTGACTCTATTCTGTTTACTCAGTGTTCGTGTCTATTTTTCACGAACTTCATACTATCCTGATTACTATAGTTTTATAACAAGATTTCAAGTGAAGTGGTGTGAGTTCTTCTTTGTTATTTTGAATAAAAAAATTTCCTTCCCCAATAAATTTTTAAATGTTTGCTATAACTACAAAAAAATAAAAAAGCCAGAATTTGTATTGCTGTTGCATTGGATCTTTAGATTTCACTAATTATACTGACCAAAGACATTGTGTATGGAGCTACAACCTCACTGGCCCTTGCTTTTCTGTTTTCACAAACAATCAGCAATAGGCCTTCTCCCTCAACCCCTTCTTCACCTGCCTGTTATTTTCATCTCCCAGTATTCATTAGAATATAGTGAGTAAAAGACTTCTGTGGCCCCATAACTCAGGGCAGAGGAACCATAAGGGGAAGAAAAGTGAAGTGAAATGCAACTTTGTAATCTCTATGGATAGCTTATGACCGATCCAGCTGAAATACTCTGTAGTATGCCCGTCTAAATCTACACAAACCCTAATTAACCTAAACACATATTCAGTAGTAATTTCCTCAAGTTAACACATTTTAGCAGATAGCTGTGTTTAAAGTTCAACTTTCTGCATCCACACTATCTGCGACATCAGATCATCACTCCAGAGGGTTGTCGCTTTGATATTCGGATTTGCAATGCCTTGAAGTAGCCCCAGCTCTTTTCTTTGGGCTCATAATCACCATACCAGATGAGATAAAATATCAAACAGTAGCAGGAATATGTCTGGGTCCAGCATTAAAATGTAGTAAGCCCCTTATAGGGAAACAATTCAAGTTGCTTCCTTTAATTTAAAAACTCCATAAAATGCAAACCAAGACAATTATAACAGAAGACTAATAGCTCCATTATTTTTAGGCCAGGCACCTTAAGCCACTCTGCTTACAAGCCCTACACAACAGGCAGTTACATTGGCCAGTTCTGCACTGCTGCAGCTGTGGCCCTGGGCCTCATCTCACATTCCTTTCTAAAACAGCTGTATTTTTCTTTTCAGACTCTCCAAGGTGAAGTGTACTGAAGATTTGTTTACTCTCCTTGCTTGTTACCCACCTAACAAAGGAGAGTCTTCAGATTTGACTTAAGGAACAGTCACGGAATTTAACATTGCATTAAACAAGAAAGGGATGGTAGAAAATAGAGATATTTATCACTGAGAACTGCATACGATGTTTGAAAGAAAGAACGCTATGGGTCGTTAAGTGAAGGAAGGGCCGGGGAAAGGGAGTAGGGGGCTCAGAGGCTTCCGTGGGTCACATGACCTTCTGATTTGCCATGATTTGTCCTGTGTCTTAGAAATTAAATTTTATTAGCAAACTCAGATGAATAAGGCTGTGGCTAACAGATAAAACATATTCCATGTATAATGGCAGAGAGAGAGGTTTTCCAAGATTTTTGTGTATATGTGTGCCTTTTCTGCAGTGTACCATCTTCCTGGTAGCAATGTTTCACCAGCATTTCAATCATGAGAAACTGCTGTTAACCCTAAAATTTGAGCAGGAGGGGGCAAATAAATTAAACGTGAGTTGAAATGCACGACTATTTGTACCTCAATATGCTACCAAACAAATATACAAGAAGTACCAGAGACAGTAAAGGAAGTAAGCTGGAAAATATTTTATGGTAAACACATGCATTTTAGATCTTTGATTGTGAGAAGAATAAAGGTAAAAATTAAGGGCATGGGAAAAATTAATAAATTAAATTGATTAAAACAATCATCATCCAGCTGTGGAATTAGCCTGTTTTAACTAATTATATGAAATCCATTTACAGTGAATTCTAGTTAATGCCTAAATTCTCAAACCATAATTAGTGTGAACCCTTATAACTGCAATTAAGTGACTAATTTAATTGCTAAATTTGCTATTACATTTTCTTTTTGTGTGGCTTGAGTTTAAATTATTAATAACACTCCACCATTTGTTTTACATACTTTCCTTTTTAGGAGAAAATGTGCTCTGGTTTTCATAAGGGCAAATTAAGTTAGACTTTTAGATGTTTTATCAGTTTATTTCATAGTATTTTGAACTCTGGATGTCCCAAATCTTATTTCACTGGACACAATTTTATTTCTCTTTCTCTGTGGATTTCCAAGGAAAACCAAAGTATGTATTGAATCTTAAAATCCAGTGTATAAAGGGTCATTGGTTATCCAGGAAGACTTTTACATCTTTCTACCTTTGCAATTACTTTTTCTCCCCCAAATAACATTTTTTAAAATGTTAGTTAGCCATGTGTGACCCCATGGAGGCTTCATGCCTCAAGAACCATGTACAACCCCACTTTTTCTAGGCCTGAGGAAGGTGTATAAGGTATTGCTCAGTGCTCACTTGGACGACAGTAAGAGGATATTTGCAAGGCTGGGGCTGATGAAGAGAAGGAATTAGCAGACCAGACGCCAGAATCTATTGTCTTTACCTGTAAGGAGCAAAAAGAAAATTAAAAAAACTGAAACCAGAACTCAGAAGAACCTCTCTCATATGGTACTGAAGTCAGAATTTAGTGCAAAAAAATTAAGAATTAGGGATTAATGCTACACCCACAGAGTCCAACTGAAAAATCTTAAGAGTGCCAGAAGCTGTCTCCACATGACATTAAACAGCTGTTTAAAAATTAATCTTTGAAATTGATATCTCCAAATGACTTTATTATTGACAAAATACAATTTTAAAAAATATTTTTGGTTTTCTCAGTTTAGTTAAAACCAACATAGTGGTGCGCACAAACACAGAGAGAGAGAGAGAGAGAGAGACATAAACACAAAGATTTTTGTAACTTCTTGTGACTGTCTTTTTCTGACTTTTTAATTCCCAATTCTAAACACTCTGTGCTGAGTATACCAATCAGGCTTGTTGATAACTAAATACTTGAGGCATATAATTAGACATATATGGAAACACATGAATATGTAAACACACACAAACACATTTTTAAAAAGTTATGTCTTTTGCCTGATTTGTAGAAAATTCCAGAAAGACTCTTTTCTAGATAGTAATAAAAGATGAAATCAAAGCAGAAGTGGTTTATTTAAACGAATCTATGAAGCATAAATCCTAAACTGCTTCACACTAGACTTCCTGAGTAGCAAGGTGGTGTAACTAATAAGCTATCAATGGGAATTATGAAAAAATGACCTGTAGCAGTAGAAATTACGAGGAAGACTCTAATCCATCCCTCAGCAACCTTATAAGTAAATGTCATGTTTGACAAAGTACTTCATGTTGAGAAATACCATCTGTGCAGAATATTAGCGACGTGGAGGAGATGTCATGCTTGATAAAACTAGCAATGCCGATGCCCATCAGAAGAGCCAGCTAATATTTTAAAAGCTCGGGGTAAAGAGAGTCAAGAGAAGAAAATGATGAGTTTGAAGGAAACACCTGAGACTACTGCTAATGGAAACAAGCACATGAGAATCATTCTGTGTAAAAAGTTTCTTATTCAAAAGAGTTATTTGTACTTCTGTTAGGGTACTGTATCTCCTAATATTTAATATTTTCTTTCTGCTTTCAGCTAACATCTTTATTTGCTTTTTAACATTCATCAAATGTTGTTTTCTCACACAGACTAATATATATATCAGCACTAGAAATTTAAAAAATTGGAAGCTAACAAGCTTCGTTTCTTCATTTTGAATGCCCTATTCGATTCAATAAATATACTTTGTGGATCTTTTCTGAGACAGCTCCTGTGCTTATTATTACAGGTTTCTATGGATTAAATGTTTGCCTCCTTCAAAACTCATGTTAAAATTTAATTAGCAATTGTGACAGTATTAAAAGGTGGGACCTTTAAGAGGTGACTGGGCCATGAGGACGCTGTCCTTATAAATGGATTTACGCCCTTCTCTTCTTAGGAGGTCAGTTCGTTATTGTTATTGTGGGAGTGGGTTCACCTTCCTTTGCATACTCCCCTCACCTTCCTTTGCTGTCTTGCTCTCTTTCTTTTTTCCTCTTTCTCACTCTATCTTTACTCTTTGGATATGTGATAACTTCTGCTATGTTATGATGCAGCAAGAAGGTCATTACCAGATGCTGGTAGCTTGTTATTAGAGTTTTCAGCCCCCAGAACTGTGAGCCAGTAGATTGGTGTTTACCATAAATTACAGTCTGTAGTACTCTATTACAGCTGTACAAAATGAACTAAGACACAGGCACATACTTGCACTCAGGGAGCTCACTATCTAACACAGATGTGCACAGAAAACAAAATCTCATTGCATTCTAGTGTAAATTTCCACATTATGTAATGTCTGTACAAAAAGCCATGGTGATTAGTATGCTAGGAAGACCTCACAAGAGCTGTTCTGTGAAGGATGACTGGAGTTCATCAGGTAGCATGAGTTTAGATAGAAATATGAATGGTGCATAAAGTTTATGAAGAAACTGACATGTCTATATTTTATTTCACTGAAATCACAGTCTAGACAAATTTTCCTAAACACCTTCATCAATGATATTTTTATGCCTATAGTTATTTACAAAACAAAAATATTAATATTCAGCTTTCCCACTTAATTACAAATTCCACGTTGATTCATCATTTTGTCATTACTTACGAAGAATCCACTAAATTCAAAATCATTTACCTGACAGACTGTTCCAGAGGACCCTTGGTTATTATTCTCTTTACATGTCTCCTGATAGTCACCTTATAATTAATTATATTCACTTTACTAAAGAAAAAGCGTGAAAAAGACAAACTATGTCTCTTAAGAAAGTTGCACTAGATCTGTCTCTCTTTTATTGAAGGACACATTGAAGAACATGAAACGTAAATGCCTGCAGAGTTTTTCTAAGAAGATTTGCTTTAATGAGTATTTGTTCACTGTTTACTGGGTCTATGAATATGGACAGGAACCTACCCATTTTACTGGCCTCAAATGGCTTAATGTAGCTCTGAGTAGAACTTAACAAAGCAAATTGTTTCTACCCAAAGTGGGTTGAGATGGCCTTTGAATGCTGTGCTCTGAAGCATGTCTTCAATGTGAAAGAAACTTTTGTTTTTTGCTTATCTCTGAAACTTGTAGTCAAGAACTTCTCAGACTTTTGGGAAACAAAACAAAACCCTCGAGAAGCAAAAGGCTAAAATACATCAATCCATTGATGTATTTAGGAATTTAAACCAGAGCAACTCCGTCTTGAATAGGGGCTTAAGTAACACTGGGCTGCATTCCCAGGAGGTTAAGCATTCTAAGTTACAGAATGAGATAGGAGGTCAGCACAAGACACAGATTATGAAGACCTTGCTGATAAAACAGGTTGCAGTAAAGAAGCCAGACAAAACCCATCGAAACCAGGATGGTGACAAGAGTGACCTCTGGTCATCCTCACAGCTTTTTATATGCTAATTATAATGGATTGACATGCTGGAAGACACTCCCAACAGTGCCATGACAGTTTACAAATGCCATGGCAACGTCAGGCAGTTACCCTACATGGTCCAAAAAGGGGAGGAACCCTCTATAAGGTCTAAAAAGGGGACGAAGCCTCAGCTCTGGGAATTGCCCACCCCTTTCCCCAAAAACTCATGAATAATCCACTACTTGTTTAGTATATGATCAAGAAATAACTGTAAGTATTCTTAGGCCAGCAGTTCAAGCTGCTGCTCTGCCTATGGAGTAGTCATTATTTTATTCCTTTACTTACGTAATAAACTTGCTTTCACTTTATGGACTCATCCTGAATTCTTTCTTGTGCGAGATCCAAGAACCCTCTCTTGGGGTCTGGATTGGAATCCCTTTCCGGTAACAGATGACTAGATTTATAGTGGATGCTATCTGATTATTGTTTAATATCATTTGATTAAAGGACAAAGGGCATTAGAAATGCACCTAACCTCAGACTGAAATCTCATCTGCCATAAAATTCCTCTGCATTTCTTGTTTTAAGAGAATCAGAATTAAAGTTGGTCAAGATTTTGGTCAGCACGTAAAACTATGAGTAACTACACAGGGCTTAGTAAATAAGGAAAACATCATAGAGCTAGTCAGTCTTATTTGCCAGATGTTTTCTGTATGTCAGACAATGCGTGGGCCTTGGAGACATAGAATTTACCCTCTTGGAGCTCCATTCAGTTATGTGAGAAATTGCAAGAACCATACTGGCTTGAGAAGTGTGTGTGCTAGGTCAAAAACACTGGTAAGGTGTCAATAATGTATACAAAATATAATTAGATACATAACTAATAGAAAAAATACAATCATAATATCCCAGACTTTGTAGCTATGTTGTATTGAAAATAATTCTCTGGAATTAGGAAGAAAAATAAATCATCTGCTACGTATGTTATCACAGATGACTTAATTAAAACTAAGTTGGATATCTACTGTAATAAGATCAAATTTACTAATTTGAAAACACACATGCTGACAGCAATGTTAAGCTTTAGCTTTTAATACATTATTTAAAAGACAGAGTCTATAAAAGTGTTACTAATGTATATATGTCTATTTGAAATAGGATATAGATATATGCAGGCATGTATCATTTTATTACACTGCTTTAATGCATTTCAGATATTGTGGGTTTTTTTTTTTTGTATTTTTGGTTTTTGTGTTTTCAAACTGAAGGTTGTGACAAGCTTGAATCAGGGAAGTCTACTATTGCCACTTTTCCAACAGCAGGTGTTCACTTCATATCTCTGTGTCAGCATTTTTTAGAAATAAAAGTTTTTTTTTTGAGATGGAGTCTTACTCTGCTGCCCAGGCTAGAGTGCAGAGGCATGATCTTGGCTCACTGCAACCTCTGCTCCCGGGTTCAAGCAATTCTCCTGCCTCAGCCTCCTGAGTAGCTGGGCTTACAGGTGCCCACCACCACCCCTAGCTAATTTTTGTATTTTTAGTACAGATAGGGTTTCATCACGTTGACCAGGCTGGTCTCGAACTTCTCACCTCTTTATTTGCCCGCCTCAGCCTCCCAGAGTGCTGGGATTACAGGTGTGATCCAGCAGGCCTGGTGAGTATTTTTAAATTAATGTTTGTTTGTACATTGTTTTATAGATACAATACTATATTGCACATTTTATAGTATTGTATAAATATAATGTTTATATGCACTGGGAAACCAAAAAAAATTTGTGACTTGCTTATTGTGATATTCACTTCATTGCAATGGTTTGCAATGAAACCTGCAATATCTAACATGATAGTGGAGAGGATAAAAAAATTGGACACTTTGTATTATAGTTATTTCGGTATATGAGAAAAATGTTTTCAGTGCAAGCAGTCTTGTGCTTGGAATCCTGCTCATTCCCTTGCTAGTTAGATAAGACATCTAAATATCTAGTTTACTGACTTCTTGTGATTAGAACAGTACACTGTAACAATAGATTGTCAATAAAACTTGCAATAATTAAACTTCATAAATCAGTGGTTGCATCCCTTGCTCATTATTTTCTAATAGAATCCCTCTCTTTTTATTACTTTTTTTTTCTTTACTATTTCTTTCCCACTCTTGAATCCTCTTCTGAAGCAAACAGTGGTTAAACCGTGGTGATCTTAAGTGTCGCTGCTAGGCCAGTGTTTAGTGTTGTACCCCGAAGCAGCCAGTAAGAGAAGTGGAGGCATCTATTTTTGGTTCAGAATTGAATGCACAAGGGACTTGTCAAGCTCAAGAAGGCTTAAAGTGCCTCCTTCACATCAAAGTTTATTGATCCACTGAAAGATGTGGCTCACAAGGAGAACTGAAACATAGACAACTGAGATGGAAGGGAGAAAGAGGCATAGAGCCACGGTCCCATAGAGCTATCCCATTGAACAGAAGAACAGGAAGTGACATCATGTAAAGCATATGTGACGAAACAGGTACACAGCCAAAAATTAGTTAAGGCTCATTGTTCTAAGGCTGCAGATGAGAAAAACTAAAACCTTTTAGTTGTAAGTAGTAGGGACTAGGGAGGAAGAAATGGGCATGTAACATGTCCAAAATATATAAACAATGCATCTTCAAAAAGGTAGGTTACTATGTGCTTATTCTATGCGGGATTTTTACATATTATATGCTGTCTCTGGATCCACTCTTCACGATTTCTTGCCTTTCTATTCTTTGCCTAAGTTTAGGTAGTGCCCGTTCTGTGGCTTATTTTCTAAGAACATTTTTAAATTTTGAGGATTAGTCTAATGAACTCAATCATTATCTAATTATTATCTAACCAGCTTTGGGGGAATATCTTTAAGAAAAACTTCCAAATGTGGAAGAAAAATCAATAGTTTAAATGCTATGCTATCATCTCTCAGCTTTCATCTTTTCTTCTGAGGAATTAGCTGTCGTTTCATTGTTGCTTTTAAGGAGATATATCTGTTTTTCTCCAGATACTTTTAAGGTTTTCACTTTCTCATTGGTCGTCTCTCATTTTTTTATCACGTGATAAAAGTTGTACTTATTTATTTTGTGTGTATCTATCCCATTTGCTCCAGTAGCCCTTCTTTATATCTTTTATCAACTTTTAAAAATTATTAACCATATCATCTTTTCAAATATTATTTTTTCTTATCTCCCTTTGTCTCCTCTCTTATTGATAACCCAATTATATATGCCTTTAAGATATTTTCATACTCTCCCTATGCATTTTCCATTTTTTTCTGTGTTTCACTCTTGATTCTTTCTTGTCAATCTATTTTTCCTCATGAATCCTCTATTCCATAATGCTCAATCTGCAGTTGTACCCACCTAATGCAATACTTATTTAAACAATCCTAAGGTTGTCATTTGCTTATTTTGTATAAATTACAATTGTTTTAGCCATCTTTCCATCTATTTTCTTTTTTTTTTTTGAAAGAAAGAAAAAGAGAGGAAAGAAAGTGAGAGTGAAAGAAAGAAAAAAAAGAATGTAAGAGAGAAAAAAAGAGGAAGAGAAAGAGGGAGAGAGAATGGGATTCTTGTTCTATTGCCCAGGCTAGAATGCAGCCTAAAAATGGGTATTAAAAACCTCTTTTATGCCAATAATTGTGCTTAACAA
>CAUYLG010017352.1:0-37479 GCA_963573385.1 Cacajao melanocephalus
GGGGGGGGCCCGGGGGGGGGACGTGGCGGTGGGGTGGGGAGCCGGTGGCGGGAAAGGTGGGAGGCGAGCCGGTCGGGGGCGGGGAGGTGGTGGGGAGCCAGTGGGGGAGGAGTAGGGGGGGCGGGAAGCCGGTGGGGGGTAGTTGGTGGGGGGAGCTTTTCTGCGGGTGTCTCGTTCTAGCCTCCAGCAGGGGGCAGCAACAGAAGAAGGCTCAGAAGAAAGAACGTGGCTGAGCACAGGCGCACGTTTCAAGCCAAAGGCCTCTAGAAACTTCTCTCACAGGTGTGGAATCCAACCACAGTGCCCGCTGTGGTGAAGACACTGCTGGTCCACGAAGAAGTGACTAAGAAGATGACACGGAGCCCAGCTCCTTCTGAAAGCAGAACCTCGGAGCGCTTAAGAATGGAAATTCCACTTCATTCCCAGCAAAGCTTCTAATGTGTCAAGTTCAAGGGTCAGGTTTCATTAAAGGAATTTAAAATTTGTGAGATCACAGCAATTTTTTTTAAATGATTGTTTTAGTGAAGGGAAAAAAGGCCTTTATCCTCCTTCAGGGCATCACTCCCAATCCTGCTCCCTGAAGACAGCACCCAAACACCCAATCTTCTGCAAATCACGCCCAGGCGCCGGGGCGGAGAAGTGAGGGAGGTGTCTCCTCATTTCCTCATCCATAAAAGGATTTAATTAACTTGGATTAAGTACCAGGGCTGGGGCTTATGATAAGACTGTGATTAGAGCCACATAAAGGAGAAAATGTCTTAGTAAGTACTTCTTGCGGCCTGCCTGAGCCTTTCTCAGTAAACTACCAAGTCACACTTTTCCTGGAGAGAGAACCTTGGAAATGACCCATTTCCCCAACAGGCCACCATTTCCCGCCTTTCACAAGTGGTCAAGTTAAAAAAGCCCGTTTGAACCTAGCTCGGCCAGGCCAGGGGGAAAATTAAAAATAAGTGTTCACTTTTCTGATGAAAGCCAAACAATCAGACTCAAAAGAGAGAGGCCACAGAAAACCCAGTCTTCCAAGTGCCCCTGAACGGACCGACACACGAGGACATCTGCCCACAGGAAAAAGCAGCAGTGGGCAGGGCTGGAGGCCGGTCCGTCAAAGTCCCTCCACACATGGAGGCGCACGGCCTGCTATTAGCCAAAAGAATGACTTGACTGTGAAGGACAGATACTTCCAACCCGAAACCAAGTAGAGCAGTCGGTCTGCTAATAGGATGGACGGAAATGAAGGCCTCCTCCGAGAATCCCAAGGCCTGGGCCGGGGCTCCGAGGGTTGACCGGACCGGCTCCGGGGGCTCAAATCTCTGCCAACGTCTTCGTCCCACTCAACCCACCCATGGCAGGGAGCTGAGGCCTGGCCTGAGGAGTGCACACTCTAAACAAGCAGAAAGCTTTCCCTACTGCAGGCAGGAGCCAGGGGCTCTGAAGGGCGGCTGATCTGTTGGGTGTGGAATGCCTTCCTGGAAAAAGATTGAGAATTGGCCTGAAAGGTGAAAGGGTGCCCGAAAGATGAATGGCAGAACCACGATGCTTCTGCGAGACAACAGAGCGTGAGAGAGAAAAGTCGGGGGAAAGAAAGCCTCAGGGAAGCTGGGAGGGTGCCTCTCATGACACACAAGCACCTCCTGAAACGAAAAGTCAAACTGGACTTCGTTAAAATGAACAGGCGGGGCGAGGTGGCTCAGCCTGTCATCCCAGCACTTTGGGAGGCCAAGATGGGCGGCCTGCTTGAGTCCAGGAGTTCGAGACCAGCCTGGGTAACATAGGAAAACCTCATCTCTACAAAAAATAAAAAATAAAAAAATTAGGCAGGTGTGTTGGTGCACGTCTGTAGTCCCAGCTACTCGTGAGGGACTGAGCCCTGGAGGTTGAGGCTGCAGTGAGCTGTGACTGCACCACTGCACTCCAGCCCAGGCGATAGAGTGAGACCCTGTACCAAAAAAAAAAAGAAGAAACAAATAGTTCTATTTATGTAACGCTTCAAACATGCACAACTAGTGTTCAGAGAAGCACATGTCAACTGAAAATTATCAAGGGAAGCGAGGAAGCGATAACCCCGGAAGTTGGGGCGATAGGTCCTCCAGCGGACAGGAAGGCGTTATGCCCAGGGGCACGCACGGGATCCGGGGCCTGTCCCAGTTCCGTTTCTTCCTCAGATGCTGCTGCACAGAGTCTGCTGACAATAACGCACTCACCTGGACCTGTCTGTTTGGTGCACTTTTCTATGGTATACGTCACGTAATACTTTTCAAGGGAAAAAAGGGAACGGGGCCGAGCGCGGTGGCTCAAGCCTGTAATTCCAGCACTTTGGGAGACTGAGGTGGGTGGATCTCCTGAGGTTGGGAGTTTGAAACCAGCCTGGCCAACTTGTAGAAACCCCGTCTCTATTAAAAATACAAAAATTAGCTGGGCATGGTGGTGTGCACCTGTAATCCCAGCTACTTGGGAGGCTGAGGCAGGAGAAATGCTTGAACCCGGGAGGCGGAGGTTGCAGTGAGTTGAGATTGCTCCACTGCACTTCAGCCTGGGCAACAAGAGCAGAACTCCATCTCAAGGAAAAAAAAAAAAAAAAAGGCTGGGCACAGTGGCTTATTCCTGTAATCGCAGCACTTTAAGAGGCTGAGGCGTGCGGATCACCTGAGGTCAGGAGTTCGAGACCAGCCTGACCAACATGAAGAGCGAAACCCCATCTCTACTTAAAAAAATACAAAATTGGCCGGGCGCGGTGGCTCACGCCTATAATCCCAGCACCGTGGGAGGCTGAGGCGGGCGGATCACCTGAGGTCGGGAGTTCGAGACCACCCTGACCAACATGGAGAAAACCCATCTCTGCTAAAAATACAAAATTAGCTAGGCGTGGTGGCGCATGCCTGCAATCCCAGCTACTCGGGAGGCTGAGGCAGCAGAACTGCTTCAACTTGGAAGGTGGATGTTGCAGTGAGCCAAGATCGCACCATTATACTCCAGCCTGGGCAACAAGAGGGAAACTCCATCTCAAAAAAAAAAGGGACAGGGAAGCGGCTGGGAGCACTGACAGAACGTCACTGTGTACCTCCAAGAACAGAGAACCTGCATGCGAGTTCAAAGAGCCAGTCAGGGCAGAGAAACAGCGTGTCTTCCGGCAGGGGTGAGAGAAACTCAGACCCAGGTCTTTCAAACAAACAAACTGTAAAAAGCAAAGTGTTATGAAGGAGTTAGTATTCATTTTTAAGGTGTGAGAGTGGCGTTTTGGGTTGTGTGTGTTTTTGAAGAGTCCTTATCTTCTAGAAATACAGACCAAGACACTGATGACGGAAACAGGACATCTGGGATTTGCTTCGAAATAAACTGAGGCGGCAGCTGAACGCCCGCAGGTGTGGAGGAAATGTTACGAACAAGACCCACAGCGGCCGGGTGATGGGCAGTGAGGCTCATTAGAATACTCCTCCTTCCAAATCTGAGGTCGCAAATGTCTCACTGTTTCATCCAACTCAGGCAATGGAACAGTCTTTTGAAAAGGCTCTAAACTGGCTGTCCTACAGCTGGGAGGAGCTCTCCCCGCACCTCAAATCAACCTGTCTGCTGAATCAGAGCCTCACGCGCCGCCTGAGCACTGCTCAGCTCCAGTCTCAGCCTAGACCAACGGTCAGCACGCCTGCCACGCCATCCTTCAACAAGAGAAAGAAACCCTTGTCACAACCAAAGCGCCTTCCATCTCATAATTTCCTGACGTGAAAATTCCCCAGTGCTCAGCGCCTCCGGATAGGTGGAAGCAAGTGATATTAAAACCAAAAATAATGTATAATATATATACATACAAATAGATAGGAATGTATCAAAAGCTGATATGCTAATACATCTTTAACAAAGGATTCATACCCAGACTGTATAAATAACTCTCGGCTGGGCGCAGTAGCTCATGCCTGTCATCCCAGCACTTTGGGAGGCCCGAGGCGGGCGGATCACAAGGTCAAGAGATCAAGACCATCCTGGCCAATGTGGTGAAACCCCGTCTCTACTAAAAATACAAAAATTAGCTGGGTGGGGTGGTGCGTGCCTGTAATCCCAGCTACTCGGGAGGCTGAGGCAGGAGAATCGATTGAACTCGGGAGGCGGAGGGTGCAGCGAGCCGAGATCGCGCCATTTCACTCCAATGGTGACAGAGTGAGACTGTCTCAAAAAAAAAAAAAACTCTTATAAGTCAACGCTAAAAATATGAAAAAGCAAAAAATAGGCAAGAGCTAAGAACAGACACTTCCAGAAAGTAGACACGTGGGCAGCCAGGAATACGCAAAGCTGTTGAACATCTTCAGTCATCAAGGAAATGCACATTAAAACTATTTCACACTGACTAGAATCACAAAAGTGAAAAAGACCCGCACCATCAAACGCTGTGAGGATGGGGGAAACGGGACTCTCAGCACCGCAGGTGGGACGGAAATGGTCCCCACACTTCGCGGCTGTCGCGACAGGACCTCACCGTTGCCCAGGCTGCAGTGCAGTGGTGCCCCCTTGGTTTGCTGCGGCCTCCACATTCCCAGGCTGAAGTCATCCTCCTACCTCAAAGTAGCTGGGAATTACAGGCGTGTGCCACCACGTCCAGCTAATTTTTAAAAGTTTTTGTAGAGATGGGGTTTTGCCATGTTGCTCAGGCTGATCTCAAACCCCTGGGCTCAAGCAATCTGCCTGCCTCGGCCTCCCAAAGTGCTGGGATGACAGGCGTGAGCCCCCATGCCCGGTCAGCACCACCACTCTGAAGACCTGTTCGGTCTGTCTTACGAAGATAAATGTTCATTGACCCCATCATCTCCTCAGTAATCTACCCTCAGCCTTCCCACTCATCAGTATTTACCCAAGATAATTGTTTCTAGTCCATAAAAATGTTTGTTTGTAACAGCCTTCCCCACGCCAAACTGAAAACAAGTTACACGTACATCACTGAAGAATGGAGACATTGTGACAACACGTCCATCCAAGGGAATACTTCTCAGCAATAAGAAGGAACACAGCGATACAACCGAAAACAAGGAGGAACCTCCGATGACACAAAAGGACACCGACTGCATGATTCCACTTCCTTGGATCTAGAACAGGCGACCGGGCGGTGGGTGGGGGGGGTGTCGCCGGACAGGCGCAGCGGGGGACTCTGCACGGAGATGGAAACGTCCTGCATCTTGTTTGGAGGGTTGTTTTTGTAGGTGTAACCGTTGTTCAAACACAGCGAGCTGGAAACTTAAGAACCATGAATTTTGCTGCATCAAATTAAACCTAAAAAAAAAAACCCATGCCAAAAAGAGGGAGGAGAAAATAGTTTGTCCTCATCTCATCGACAGCCAGGTAACTGAGAGTTCCGGAGTGGGCACAGGGGCCGCCTCCTGACCACGGCCACCTTCGCCAAGTGGCGGCCTCCCCCTCACCCCCGCCTTTCTCTGCTGTTGCTCCCGTTTCCATGAAGGGACCTAACTGCCCTCCACCCAGCGTCCCCAAGCAGAAACCTTCCACACACTTCTCTCTGCCTCGCTTCTGCTCACTTTCCAGACAGCTCCTGAATGAGGTCTCCACCCTAACTGCCTCAATCGCAAGGGTTTCTTTTGTGTTTTGTGTTGTTTTGTTTGAGACAGAGTCTCGTTCTGTCGCCCAGGCTGGAGTGCAGTGGTGCGATCTCAGCTCACCGCAACCTCCGCCTCCCGGGTTCAAGCGATTCTCCTGCCTCAGCTTCCCGAGTAGCTGTGATTACAGGAGCCCGCCACTACACCTGGCTATTTTTTGTACGTTTAGTAGAGACAGGGTTTTACCATGTTGGCCAGGCTGGTCTTGAACTCCTGACCTCAGGTGATCCGCCCACCTTGGCCTCCCAAAGTGCTGGGATTACAGGCATGAGCCACTGCACACCTGGCCTCACGTACAGTTTGGATTTAGGGTCACTATAACTGCAGTTTGAATCCAGGGTCACTATAATTGGAGTTTGGACCCAGGGTCAGCATAACTGGAGTTTGGATCCAGGGTCAGTATACCTGGAGTTTGGACCCAGGGTCAGTATACCTGGAGTCACTATGACTGCCTCTTGTCCAGTTCCAGTCTGGCTCCCTTCCAATCTATTCTTACCCAAAACAGAAAAGCCTTTCTTTAACATCCTTCTGCTGCCCTGGCTCACCCTGAGGATAAAGGCCAAACTCCTCAGCAAGGCAAGCAAAGGCAGGCGAGCCCCTCCACGCTTCGGCTGTTACCACTGCCCCCGGCACCACGTTCCCCTTTCTGTTCCCTTCCCACCTCTGTAGTCGCACCTGTCCACCTGCTGAAACTCCCTTACCACTTGGATCAAGCATTACTTATTCCCACAAGTCTCTCTCCTAGCTGCCTCTCTGCCTGCTGTGTCCATGCGCGTGCGTGCGTGCGTGCATGCGTGTGTGTGTAAAGGTCTTGTTCTGTTGCCCAGGCTGGTTTCGAATTCCTGGCTTCAAGTGATCCTCTCACTTCAGCCTCCTGAGTAGCTAGGACTATGGGCACACACCACCATACCCAGCTATTTTTTTTCAATTTATTTTTTATAGAGATGGGGGTGGTCTCCCTATGTTCCCCAGGCTGGTCTTGAACTTCTGGGCTCAAAAGATCCTCCCACCTCAGCGTCCCAAAGTGCTGGGATGACAGGCATGAGCCACTACACCGGCCAACCTCCTAGTTTTAAATGGAAAGAAAAAACTCCACACCAGGGGCCTGTTTTCCGTCTCTCCTGCCCATCCCTCCTCCCTCCGCACCAGCTCAGGCAGCAATGCTGGCAGCTAGGCCAGGAGGGAAAGGCTGGAGGAAGACAATGCTGACCCTCTTACTGAATCTGAGTTTCCGAGACATAGAATCACCCTGTTCACAGAGGCCTCCCTTCTCTCCCCCGAGGACCCCCAGCAGGAGCTGCTCACTGGCTGTTGTCAAAGTAGCCTTTGTTTTTGGAGCTGAACCAGCACCGGCCTCAGATTTCCACCACCTCCATAGCTGTAACCCCTCCTGGACCACCTTTGCGACCTCAGGCTAAAGGAAGCAAGAAGCTGGCCGTAAACACCTCAGGCTAAGAAACCAAGGCTCCTCCCAAGACAGACGACCCCGAGGAGACCCTCTGGTCCCCTCTCCACGAAGCCAGGCTGGTGCCGGGAGGACAGAAACGAGGAAGCCTCACAGAACACGGATTTCAGGGCTAATGATCTCAAATTGTACAGACGCAGGGCGGCAAAGTCACAAGATCTAAAGACAGACACGCAGGGCCAGGCACGGTGGCTGATGCCTGTAATCCCAGCACTTTGGGAGGCTGAGGTGGGAGGATCCCTCGAACCCAGAGGTTCGAGGTGACAGTGAGGTATGACTGCACCACTGCACTCCAGCCTGGGCAACACAGCGAGACCCTGTCTCTAAAAGATAATAGTGCAAAAAAAGAGAGAGAGATTTGGGAAACTATGGACAAAGTAGGGCATGGTCAGCAAGAAGCAGAGAAAACCAGGGCTCGCAAAAGCGTGTGATGGCAGCGTGCCTGGCGCTGTCCAGGGGAAGGGCGACACACTGGACAGAGATGTCAGGTGGGTGGGCACAGGCTGGCTGGGTCGTCCGCCATTCCCTCCCCATCCACCGACTCTCTAGAACACCTTGTGGGCCGTTGTTTCCTTCTCTAGCCACCTGGCAGGAAAGTGGAGCCTGCTGAACGGGGAACCCACATGTTCAGGTACCAGAACGGTGGGGGGGGGGGGGGAACGGCCCCTCGGGAATTAATACGCAGCCGGAGCTGAAGACCGATCCCTCGTGTCCCAACAGCTCTGGGCGTCCCGATAAAACATGTTTCTAGAACGTGAACCACTCTGAAGCATCTGTACTCCAATCACCAATCCAGGACCTAGGGAGCCAAAGAAAGTTTGGGTTTTCCCCCAAACACTTAGCTGAGGACGCAGAAGAATGACTGAGGTGCGTGTGAAAGGAAGGAGGAGTCTGGCCTGGGGCGTCTGTGGCAAGCAGCGGGACCTCTAAGGCCAGGCAGAGCTGAGTCGGGCCTCCTGGGTGGGATGAAACGGTGCGAGAGAGAGATGGGCCCAGGAAAGGGTCTTGCTCAGGCTGACGTGTCCCATGATGAGCAGCCAAGGTCTGGATGGAGACTAACAAGGCTTAAGGTTTCCAGGTCTGGGTTGTTTTTTTTTTTTTTTTTTTTTTTTTTTAAGAGATGGGGTCTTGCTATGTGGCCCAGGCTGGACTTGGACTCCTACACTCAAGTGATCCTCCCACCTCGGCCTCATGAGTAGCCAGGATTACAAACGCACACCATCACACTAATTTTCTGATTTTCCGCAGGCATGGGTGGGGTCTCACTGTGTTGCCCAGGCTGGTCTCACACTCCTGGGCTCAAGCGATCCGCCTGCCTCGGCCTCCCAAAGCACTGGAATGACAGGCAGAAGCCACAGTGCCTAGCCAGGCTTTTTTTTCTTTTTTTTTTTTACTTTTTATTTTTTGAGACCGCTCCTGTGGCCCAGGGTGGAGTACGATGGTGTGACCTCGGCTCACTGCAACCTCCGCCTCCCAGGTTGAAGGGATTCTACTACCTCAGCCTCCCGAGTAGCTGGAATTACAGGCATGCGCCACCAGGCCCGGCTAATTTGTGTATTTTTAGTAGAGACAGGGTTTCACCATAGTGGCCAGGCTGGTCTTGAACTCCAGACCTCAGGTGATCTGCCCGCCTTGGCCTCCCAAAGTGCTGGGATTACAGGCGTGGGCCACGGCTCCCGGCCATTTTATTCTGAGACAGAGTCTCACTCTGTCGCCCAGGCTGGAGTAGAGTGGTGCAATCTTGGTTCACTGCAGCCTGTCTCCCGGGTTCAAGTGATTCTCGTGCCTCAACCGCCCTAGTAGCTGCAGCTACAGGCACGCGCCACCATGTCCAGCTAATTTTTGTCTTTTTAGTAGAAACAGGGTTTTGCCATGTTGGCCAGGCTGGTCTCAAACTCCTGGCCTCAAATGATGCAATTATCTTGGTCTCCCAAAGTGGTAAAATTACGGGCATGGGCCGCCACGCCCGGCCTACTTTTTTTTTTTTTTTTGAGACAGAGTCTCGCTCTGTCACCAGGCTGGAGTGCAGCAGCGCAATCTTGGCTCACTGAAGCCTCCACCTCCCGGGTTCAAGCAATTCCCCTGCCTCAGCCTCCCGAGTAGCTGGGACCACAGGCTCATGCCACCACGCCCAGCTAATTTTTGTATTTTTTAGTAGAGACGGGGTTTCGCCATGTTGGCCAGGATGGTCTCGATCTCTTGACCTCGTGCTCCACCCGCCTTGGCCTCCCAAAGTGCTGGGATGACAGGCGTGAGCCACCGCGCCCGGCCTCAGTCTTTTATCCAGAGGGAGCTCCATAAATCCCTGCTACCTGACCAGCCAGGACCCTCTCAGGGGACCAGCCGCAGGGATGAAGGTTTGGAGGTGCAGCGGGAGGGTGCGTGGACAGAGCACAGGGACGAGGCCACATCTGATTCCGTGAGCGTGAGTGGGAAGCCGCCACCCATACGCTCTTGCCGCCAAAGTCAAAGGTCCCTTCTCCTGCACCACCTACTCAGAGATTTTCCAAATCCTGGGCATCTTCAGTCCTGTACTCCCGCCACTAAAACCCCACGGCTTGCTCCTCCCAAGTGAGGAGGCCAAGAAAAGAATCCCTTTTATTTGTCAGAACTCGCCATAAGGTAAACAAACACAAAGACAGGCACCAGCCAATTAAACAGGAATGCGGGCTCCGGGCAGCACATGACCCAGTTTTTCCGTTAAGTCCGAGTCAGTGAACCACCACCGCCAGCTGGCCCCTGTGGCCTGAGGGGAAAAGAGAGAAAGGCTTTCCACCGCCCTCCTCCTAAGAAACAAGCCCAATTCCACTTCACCCAATTCCCGCTCAGTGGAAAAGAAGAGTAACAGAGTGGAAGGGACGTGGGCTTCAGCGTCACTGGGGCATGAGTTTTAAACACTCGGTCCCATTACAACCCACCAGCTGTGAAGTTCAAAGTGTGTACACTGGACCTCTCCAGGCCTCAGCTCCCTCGTTCGTAAAACAGAGATGTCTGTGGCTGCCACGCAGGTCAGGGTTCGGAAAGCGTGCCAGGCATAGCACGCGCTCAGCACGCGTTTCCTTCTCCCAGGCTTGGGTTCACACCACGGGGTGTGGGTACGTACGAGGGACAGAGAGGGACAGAAGGCGGGTTTAGCAGCTTCTAATGCAATAAAAGGGAAACTCTGTATCTTACAGCAGGAACAAGTTCCACAGATTAGTTTTAATTTATGATTTTTACTTCTTTGTTTGAGACAGGGTCTTGCTCTGTCGCTCAGGCGGGAGGGCAGCGGCGCCATCACACCTCACTGCAGCCTGGACCTCCTGGGCTCAAGCCATCCTCCCGCCTCAGCCTCCTGAGTAGCTGGGACTACAGGCATGCACCACCATTCCCGGCTAATTTTTGAAATTACTTTGTGGAGATGGGGTCTCGCTGTGTTGCCCAGTCTGGCAAAGAAACCCTGAGCGCAGGTGATCTGCCCACCTTGGCCTCCCAAAGTCCTGGGATCGTGGGCATGAGCCACCACACCCGGCCTCAGCAAGGTTTTTTGACTTCAAGGAAACAAGGGTGCTCTTAGGTCTTCAGACAACTGCGATGATCAATCACAGCAAATAAAAATAAAAATAAAAATACAGCTGGCGTGTGAGAGGACGTTCTAGATGCCTTGGAACTTCCACAAAGATTGATGGAGGCCAGGTGTGGTGGCTCAGGCCTGGCCTCATCAAGGATTCATCAACAGAACGCTTGCTTCCAGTTAGTAAGATTTATGAGGCAGTGAGATCCTGGGACAGATGCTAGAAAGTAATCCCAGCACTCTGGGAGGCCACGGCGAGTGGATCGCCTGAGGTCAGGAGTTCAAGACCAGCCTGGCCAACATGGGGAAACCCCGCCTGCACTAAAAATACAAAAATGAGGGGGCATGGTGGCAGGCACCTGTAATCGCAGCTACCCAGGAGGCTGAGGCAGGAGAATTGCTTGAACCTGGGAGGCGAAGTGAGCGGACAGCACACCACTGCACTCCAGCCTGGGCGACAGAGCGAGATTCTGTCTCCAAAAAAAAAAAAAAAAAAAAACATAAAGAAAGAAACACAGATTAATTCTTGGGTGTTGCAGAATGCAAGATGAGGCTGGACCCCCAGGTTTCCAGCTGAAGACCGCGGATATTTCAGAGCCCAGTGAAAATCAACACACAGCCGTGTTTTCCCTCCGCGCCCGCAACCTGCCACAGAACAGGGCCCCCACTCACAGAGCGCACACAGCCAGCGCACCGTCTGCCCCTCTAGGAGGAAGAAAGACGCCCAAAACCCAAGACCCAAACTTAGGAAGAAACTGAATTCAAAACAACGGAAGTCCACAACTTGCGCGCACAGGATCTTCATTAAACGGTGTCAAGCACGCCGGCGTGAGCTCAGCGTCTGCACCTGCTCATTGTGAAGGAAACTTGATCAACAACAAATCCAGTCTAAGAACAGAAAAACACCCAGCAACTCTCACGCACGTCAAATGCTGTTCTCCGTCATCCTTTCCCTCGGAACCTCACAGAGCACCAGCAGGTGGGAGGTGATTAAAGTCTGAAGAAAACTCGCTTTATGTGCCTCCGCTGGACACTTCGGTTCTGCAAAGCTTTCCCTCTCCAGCCCAAAAATGCACCCGCAAATAGTTTTTTTTTTTGAAAGAACATTTTTCTGGTTACTTCTGGGGCTTTATGACTTCAGACAGATAAGGGTGGAGGATGTAATTTATGAAAAGAAATATTTCTTTTTGTCCATATTTACGTTCTATAAGGGAAGGAGTCTGGCTTTTGGAGTCTCCTCCCACGCCTGTCAGGGGAATACAGTCTTTGCTCCTCGCTGATGAGATTTATGGGGCAATGAGGTCTCTGGGGCCGATGCTACACCACCTGCTTCACGAATACGGCCCCTCCATTTGCAAAGTGCTGCCTGAGGACATGTGGATTTTCCCCTTACAAATCTCTGTATCCATCTATCCATCCATCCATCTACCTATTTATCCATTCATCTATCCATCCATCCACCTATTCATCCATCCATCCATCCCTCCATCCAACCCTCCATCCATCCACCTATTTTCCATCCATCCATCCACTTATTCATCCATCTACCTATTTATCTATCTATCCATCCATCCACCTATTATCCATCTATCCATCCACTTATTCATCCATCCATCCATCCATCTATCCATCCATGTATCCATCCATCCACCTATTCATCCATCCACCCACCTATTCATCCATCCATCCATCCATCCATCCATCCATCCATTTATCCATCCACCTATTCATCCATCCATCCATCCATCCATCCATCCATCCAACTATTCATCCATCCATCCATCCATCCATCTATCCATCCATCAATTTATCCATCCATCAATTTATCCATCCATCTATCCACCTATCCATCCATCCATCAATTTATCCATCCATCTATCCACCCATCCATTTATCCATCAATCTATCCACTTATTCATCCATCCATCCATCACTCCATCCATCCATCTCTCCATCCAACCATCTATCCATCCAGCTATTTATCCATCCCATCCATCTATCCACCCATCCCTCCATCCATCCATCCATCCCTCCATCCATCCCTCCATCCATTTATCCATCCACCTATTCATCCATCCCTCCATCCCTCCATCCCTCCATCCTTCCATCTATCCCTCCATCCATCCATCTATCCACCTATTCATCCATCCATCCATTCATCCATCCATTTATCCATCCATCTATCCATCCACCTATTCATCCATCCATCCATCCATTTATCCATCCATCTATCTACCTATTCACCCATCCATTTATCCATCCACCTATCCATCCATCCAACCATCCATTCATTTATCCATCCATCTATCCATCCACCTATTCATCCATCCATCTATCCATCCATCCCTCCATCCATCCATCTATCCATCCACCTATTCATCCATCCATCCATCCATTTATCCATCCATCTATCTATCCACCTATTCACCCATCCATTTATCCATCCACCTATCCATCCATCCATCCATCCATCCATTTATCCATCCATCTATCCATCCACCTATTCATCCATCCATCCATCTATCCATCCATCCCTCCATCCATCCATCTATCCATCCACCTATTTATCCATCCTTCCATCCCTCCGTCTATCCCTCTCACTCTGCTGCCCAGGCTGTCATGCAGTGGTGCAGTCACAGCTCACTGCAACCTTGACTTCCTGAGCTCAAGCAATCCTCCTCAGCCTCCAGAGTAGCTGGGACCACAGCTGTGTGCCACCATGCCCAGCCAATTTTTTAATTTTCTGTAGAAATGAGGTCACATTATATTGCTGAGGCTGGTCTCGAACTCCTGAGCTCAAGTGATCCTCCCACCTCGGCCTCCAGAGTGCTGGGATTACAGGCATGAGCCACTGCGCCCGGCCTAAATCTCTCATCCTTCTAAGCAGTCACCTTGTGGGTTTCCATCCCATTCACACACACTCAGCATCCATCTATGCCTTTTCCGGTGTGAAAAACGCTGCCCTTTTCTTCTTAGTTTTTCATTGGTTGGGCCTTCCCAACCAATGAAAATACAGCTTTGGCATCACAAAAGCTAACCAGAGTACACTGAGGATTTCAACTCGTGGAGATACTGTGTCTAAAAAAACACAAGGGCCGCTGTCTTCCTTTTCAAAAAAGTGAACCGGGGCAGTGAGAGACTGTGACGCTTCAACATGGGACCTCCACCCAAGCCGTGGGCTTTTGGTTCTATCATAGACGCATCAGATGCTGCACTTAGCAGGGGCGTAACCTAAGCCAAGCCCACCACGCACAACCCGACAATTCTAATCAGGGCGTTTTAACTGGACTCGGACGTTGGGGTTTGAATTTCAGAAGGTGAGAGTTTCGGGAACGTGTGTAGGGATTACGGCTGGAATGCTGCCTCTGTCTCAGCTGACCCTCTCCTCGGGTCTTCCAAATCGACCTGCTGCCTCTCTTCCGACACTGCACAGCCAGGCCACCCCTATCCGAACACCAGGTTCCGGAGGTGACCTGCCCAGCACTGGCGCCTCACCAGCTCCATCCCCACCCGGAAGGCACTCACAGCCGCGCCTGGCCAGCACCTGTCTAGCAGGGTGTCACAGTCTCAGCACCGCTGACGCTTTGCTGGGTGGGGTGGTGAGGGCTGTTCTGCACACTGAAGACTGTTCCTTGGTGTCCCAGGAAATGCCAGGAATTCCCCCGCTCAGTGACCATCAAAAATGGCGCCAGAAGCCCCAGAGACTTTGAGAGCAGCGAAGCGATTCTGTCTGACCCTGTCATGGGGGTGCACGTCGTTCGTTATGCATTTGTCAAAACCAGCAGAGTGTCCAACACAGACAGCAACCCTGAGGTGAGCTGTGAACTTCGGTTCATCAGCACGTACCCTCACCGGCTCCTCAGCTGTAACCTGCGTAGCACACGAATGCAAGATGGTAATGACAGCAGGAGTCGCTGGAGGGCAAGGCGGGGGCACGCGGGGACTCTGCACTTTCTGCTCAATTTTCCTGAAAACCTAAGACTGTTCTATGAAACACAGTCTATCAATTAAACATTAAAGGTCTTCAGACATTTGGCTAGGTCCTTAAAGGCACAGGCAAAACTGTTCTGCTTGGCTGATGCAGAGGGGAGGAACCTGCCCACGCAGGCCACGTCCAACACAGGCCACGTCCCTCACGGGCCACGTCCCACACAGGCCACCGTCCCTCACAGGGCAATGCTCTCCTTACTTTCAGAGTCAGTCAGGGCAGTTTCCTGAGGCGTTTCTGGGGGGAGGTTGGAAAAGGTGAGCTTCCTGCGTGGCAGGTTGCAGAAAGCCCTCTAGGGGAGGCAGCATGGAACTCAGTCTCAGGAAACCCCAGGCAGAGGCTGGACAGACAGACCTACCCCTCCCATCCCGGCTTAAAGGCAGCACCGTGGTCACTGCCTTCAGTCTGGTAAGAACGCCCTCCCTGGTTTTCACGTCTTCAAAAATTATCCCCATTGCTCAGTAGCCTGAGATAAGACATGGAAGACAGGCTTAGCCTTCGAAGAAGCCAGAGGAGGCATCTGAACGTCCCAACCCGGGGGTCCTGCCAGGGCCGCCTTTGCAGCTCTGCTGCTGGCGTCTGCTGAGACTGGCCGGGACACAACAGAGGCGCCCCAGGAATACGGGCGGCCCCGAGCTCTGCACATACCAGCTGCTAAGATACCTGCGTCCATCTGAATGCGTCATTGAGACGTGACTGCGTCAGGCTGAACTCCATGTGGCTTTAGTCGTTTGCACGGCTGAAATGTGGGCACATGTAGGTCCCCGCTGGCCGCCTTCCCCGCTTCCCTGCAAACCTGCCTCTCCCTTGTCCCGACGGCCTGTTTCTCTCTCATCCCTCCCTTTCACCCTTTCCCATTTTTTGTTGTTTTTTTGGAGACTGAGTCTTGCTCTGTCGCCCAGGCTGCAGTGCAGTGGCACAATCTCGGCCCACTGCAACCTCTGCCTCCTGGGTTCAAGTGATTCTCCTGCCTCAGTCTCCCGAGTAGCTGGGATTATAGACACCCACCACCACGCCCGGCTAATTTTTGTATTAGTGGAGATAGGGTTTCACCATATTGGTCAGGCTGGTCTGGAACTCCTGACCTCAAGTGATCCACCCACCTCAGCCTCCCGAAGTGCTGGGATCACAGCCGTGAGTCACCGCACCCAGCCTCCCCTTGCCTTTACAATTCCTCTTCTCTAATGGAGACAGGAATAAGAGGGCATCCAAAGAAGCAGAAAACTGAGAGACGATCATACATGAACCATCACGGGGATTGCTGCCACGAGCTAGGTATGGGACACACAGAATTCAGTGACCTTTTAACACTGCCACAGGAACACTCTCCCGCTTAAAACGACCTCACCTTTCCCAACATCATCAATTCTTCTCAACAACGCCAACATCTTCCGAGGTGGATCGTTTAGTAACGTGGGCTTTACAAGTTGTTGATGGACTGGGGCAGTGGCTTCGGGGGGCTGAGGTACGGGGACTGTTTGAGGTCAAGAGTTCGAGACCAGCCTGGGCAACACAGCAAGACTCCATCTCACAAAAAAATTCAATAAGCCAGGCATGGTGGCGCGTGCCTGTAGTCTTAAGTACTTGGGAGGCTGAGGTGGATTGCTCAAGCACAGGAGTTTGTTTTTTTTTAACTCGAGCACAGGAGTTTGAGCTTACGGTGAGCTATGATCACGCCACTGCACTCTAGCCGGGGCAACACAGCAAGACCCTATGTCTAAAAAACAAGAAGAAAAAGAAAAAGTGGAAGTGCTGGTACAGTTCCCAGTGTTCGTGGGAGGATTACGCTGGCTCACGAAAACACGGCACTTAACAATGCCTCACGCACCGCACACACGCACCCGACCTTTTTAACTACTGTCTTCATTTGCGTTTCAACTTTGCTTTAAACTAAAATATAAACATTCACTAATCTATCCAGTTCTCCTGCTTCTCATCTCACTAACCCTAGCCCAGGGAAGTTTCTGTGGAATTGACATATGACATGTGCGTTTACAGAGAGCTGTTTCTGGGACTAGAACCTTCTCATCTAGTTCAAAGCTTCCTCAGATTCTCCACCAAGAGACACCCGAACCTCTCCCGATCTCTAAGGCAGTATCGTGGGCCACACCGTCCTGGCCACGCGCCGTGGCCACTCAGCAAACTTGTCTATTTCTCAGTTCCTGCGTATCACACAGAATATTCTTTTCCCCTTTTTCCCAAGCAGCCCCTCCCGTGCCTGTTGACATGACGCCTCTCCTAGGAAAGTCCATGCAGCAGACGCACGCGGGCTTTGAAATGGAAGCTCCGGCTGTGACAACACTGCCACTGCCACATGCATGCGAGCGTCCGTGACAGCCAGGGACTGGCAACCCAGGGCTGCCGTGCCCAGGAAAATTGTTTCCTGTGGGAGACAAAGAGCGCGAAGCCCGAGCCAGGTCTCGGGGACACCAGCGCTGTGTCCTTGGAGACGGACCCTTCAATGCCCCGGACGGGAAAGGCAGCTTTGCGAGAATCAAGATGACTGCAGAGACGCATGGCTTTTTCCCGACGTCACAGAAACGAAGCCACCGGGGGCTGCCCAGCACCGATTACAGGACAATCAATTAGCAAGATGGATCTCATGAAGAGCGGAAAACACACAGAAAACTCAATCTCTTCTGGAACGCATTCTCTAGGGCGGGTGCATCCTTATCCCATCAGTCAGATGTCAAAAGGCAATCGCGCAAATTGAATGAGGGAAGGAAAACGCCGGGCGGCCTCATTGCCTTCCTGCAGGTCCCGCTGTGATAGAAAGAAAATTGAGAGATTACAGATAGCACAGCCTGTTCGCCTCACGACGCCCAGTCCCATGGGGATCAGCAGAGACGTCTTCACTGCGGTGTGCTCGGCAACTCTGGCTTCAATGAATTCCTGCTCTAGCATTGTTCTTTTTCTTTTTTTTTTTTTTTTTTTGAGATGGAGTCTTGCTCTGTTGCCCAGGCTGGAGTGCAGTGGCACAATCTCAGCTCACTGCAATCTCCGCTTCCCGGGTTCAAGCCATTCTCCTGTCTCAGCCGCCTGAGTAGCTGGGATTACAGGCACACACCACCACGCCCGGCTAATTTTTATATTTTTAGTAGAGACAGAGTTTCACCATGTTGGCCAGGCTGGTCTCGAACTCCTGACCTCAGGTGATCCGCCCACCTCAGCCTTCCAAAGTGCTGGGATTATAGACGTGAGCCACCGTGTCCAGCCAACACTAAACCTTTTCTAAAGATACAGACAAAAAGCTTATGAAGAGAGACAGCGTCTTACTGCTGGAGAGACAGGCCTGGAAATGGTGACTAGCCCAAGGCCAAGAAGCCAGTAACCTGGAGCTTCAGAACCCACTCCCTGCCCCCCAGATTCCCAGCTCCGGCAGGAACACAGAGGCACAGGCAGGTACCAACGTCAGGAGGAAACCTCTTTCCTCCCAGAAGGCTGCTGGCAAATCACGGCGAGCTTCAGGATCTTCCCTGGGTGGGAAGCGACGGTGGTGAGTTTATAAACAAGCAAAATAAATCTGCTGGTTCAAGGAGAAGAGGGATGAATGGTACTGGTTTTTCACATTCTTACCAGTGGGACTGGGCCTCCTTTAGCACCTCATTAGCCAAAAAAACACTCAAAAGCCAACGCCTACAGACAAGATGGCCAAAAAAACCCATGTACTTTCTTTTCTCTTCATGGAAAGAGTTTTCTGATATTTAAAAGCTCAGGATTATTCTGCAGAGATGTTAAGAATGACCCAATCATCTGCCAGGCTGGAAGCATCTTCCGGGAGGGAGGGGAGTTTTGAGAGAAAAGCGTAGACTTTATGAAAAGACAGATCAGGATTCTTCTTCTTCTGTTTTTGGACAGAGTTTAGCTCTTTTGGTCCAGCCTGGAGTGCCATGGCACGATCTTGGCTCACTGCAAACTCCACCTCCCGGGTTCAAGTGATTCTCCCACCTCACCTCCCGAGTAGCTGGGACTACAGGCGCCCATCACCACGCCTGGCTAATTTTATATTTTTAGTAGAGACTGGTTTTCTCCATGTTGGCCAGGCTGGTCTCGAACTCCTGACCTCAGGCCTCCCAAAGTGCTAGGATTACAGGCGTGAGCCACCTCGCCCGGCCAGCTAGATCTGTGTTCTAATTTGCATCCACTAAACCCTCTAAGCCTTGACGTCACCATCGGCAGCACGCAGGGACTTGTCGGGGGATGATTTCTACGTGAAACAGAGTAACAGTATCTGGCCAGGAGCGGACCCTGAATCAACGCCAGCTCCTTTGCTTTCTGCAGTTGATTCCAGGGAAGAACCTTGGCCTGGGAGACAGCACACCTGGTGCAGCTCTGCCTGGACTCAGGTGACTCCAAAGCTTCAATTGCCCTGACCTCTACTTCCTGGTCAGGAAAATAAAGAGCACAGCACTGACCTCCAACAGCTGCTGCAGGGTTCGAGGGCACCTCCGACGGTGAATTAAAACAAAGCACATTAGCTAAGCCCTAAATCTAAATCCATGGCATTTTGTCCTACAAACACTCAGCCTGAAAGTCTCCCTTTCAGCTTGCTGGGTTTTTTTTTTTTTTTTTTTTTTTGAGATGAGTCTCACTCTATCCCCCAGGCTGGAGTGCAATGGCGTGATCTTAGCTCGAGGCTACCTCTGCTGCCCGGGTTCAAGCAATTCTCCTGCTTCAGCCTCCCAAGTAGCTGGGATTACACACACGCGCCACCACGCCTGGCTAATTTTTGTATTTTGAGTAGAAACGGGGTTTTGCCATGTTGGCCAGGCTGGTCTCGAACTCCTGACCTGAGGTGATCCACCTGCCTCGACCTTGGCCTCCCGAAGTGCCGGGATGACAGGCGTGAGCCACAGAGCCAGGTCTCAGCTTGCTGATTAAACGCCGTCTCATGCAGTTCCATCGTCCTGTGGGCCGGACAGCGACACGGTCATCTCCCAAAAATACCCCCGGGCGTCTGTGCCAGCTGGAGAGTCAGGACTGAACCTGAAACCAGGGACAGTGTTGGTACTGCCAAGGCACCTCTCCCCAGTTCTATTCTTCGCTGCTCCCACTGCACACGGGAGAAACGCCCACAGTCTGTTCCAGACACGCATCAACGTTCACTCTGGCATTCTTAGCGAGCCTTCAGGTAACAGAAAAAATGCTTAACCTCCAGGGTCGGCCTCTGAGCTCCGTGAGGCTGACCCTTCGGGCAGAAGACATGTGAAGGTCTTTCTCATGGGAAGATCCTCGGGACATCCACATCGAGGCAGACACAGATTTATTAATTTATTAGGAAGAACGCAGTGGAGAAAATAGATGGCACAAGAAAAGACACTCCTCGCTGGCCTGACCCTCCCCTCCCCCTCCCCCAAAGGGCACGCTCAGGAAGCTATTTAAAGGCAGCTGTCACTCAGGGCCAAGGCCACTGCCTCCCAGGGCCTGTTCTCTTCCCTCCAAACCTGTTTATGAAAGAGACGTGAGGAAGAGGGGACAGTCACACCCTCATTCTATCCATCACCCTCACACCCGCGATATTTTAGCACAATGAGTAACTGCAATGACAACAATAATGAAAGCAGCTGACAAAATAAAAACCAAAAAGAAAAACAGTGAAGAGCAGCTAACAGTTCCGCGGCGCGCGCCTCTTCACTTCTGCTGCAAGGTTTTTGTTTTTGCTCTCACTGCAACCTCCACCACCCGTGTTCAAGCGATTCTCCTGCCTCAGCCTCCCACGTAGCTAAGATTACAGGCGCCCACCACCACACCCGGTCTTTGTTTTTTGATCTACGCATTTTTTTTTTTGAGACAGGGTCTCGCTCTGTCACCCAGGCTGGAGCGCGGTGACGTGATCACAGCTCACGGCTACCCCCGCCTCCCAGGCTCAAGCAGATTCTCCCACTCAGCCTCCTGCGCAGCTGGGACTACAGGCGTGCGCCACCGTGCCCGGCTAATTTTTCAATTTTTTTGTAGAGACAGTGTTTTGCCTGTGGCCCAGGCTGGTCTCAAACTCCTGGGCTCAAGTGATCCTCCTGCCTCAGCCTCCCAAAGTGCTGGGATGACAGGCGTGAGCCAGCATACCCAGCCTCCGCTACAAGCTTTATACACAATGGCTCACTTAGGACCCACGACAACTCTTTAAGGTATTTTTATCCCCACTTTCCAGATGGACCACTGAGGTTCGGAGAGGCTAAGGGACCCGCCTGAAATCATACAACCCACTAAGTTTTATCACCACAGCCAAAGTGGCTGACGTCTGCCTTAATCCAGGGCAGACCAACTCCCTCCCGGGGTGACCCCCTCCAAGGCCACCCTCACCCCCCACTGACGATTCCTAAGAAAATTCCTGTTCCCTTCTTTGTGGCAAGAAGTCACTGGTCTGTGGGCAAGGAGGAGTTAAGACTGATCTGTGGACTGAGAACACCAAGTTTTCTCAAGTTTTGTGGGCTGAGGTCAGGCTTGTAGCAGTAACTTTAAAGTAAATTTTTCTGGATGTGATTCATGTGGAATTCCTGCCAAGAATTTTAATAATGAGACTGAATCAGGCCCAAGGCCGGCTGCGCACCCCTCAGTTACTCCGCAGTCCCAGCAAGGCCTGGGGAAGGGCTGACCCGGCCGGAATTGGACAGCTCTCCAGTTCCAAGCGGGGCTCGCCGTGAAAAACGGGGCCTGCGGCCGCGCGGGACCTCAGCCTCCCAGCCGACCGACTGGCCCTAGTTTTATGGGACCCCAGAGCCACTAAGGACGAAAGGAAGGGAGCACACATTGGAAAAAGCTGATAGAGGAAGAGCCTTTCCCAGCCGTGTCCCTCCCAGGGGCTGTGGAGTCTTTCCCTCTGATGTGCTGATTTTCAGCCTTTTTCCCCACCTCGATCCAGCACATTCATCAGGAACAGGAATGCACCCACAGGGCGGTATTTTTTACGGGGAGGGGAAGAATCCACATCTTTACCCCTGACCCTGAGAGAAGCAGAATCTGTAAAGGAGGGGCATGAAGAGTCTGCAAGATCCGTTTCCCAGGCCGGGCGCGGTGGCTCACGCCTGTCATCCCAGCACTTTGGGAGGCCGAGGCGGGTGGATCACGAGGTCAAGAGATCGAGACCATCCTGGTCAACATGGTGAAAACCCATCTCTACTAAAAATACAAAAATTAGCCGGGCATGGTGGCGCGTGCCTGTGGTCTCAGCTACTCGGGAGGCTGAGGCAGCAGAATCGCTTGAACCCGGGAGGCAGAGGTTGCGGTGAGCCAAGATCGCGCCACTGCACTCCAGCCTGGGTAATAAGAGCGAAACTCCGTCTCAAAAGAAAAAAGATCCATTTGCCGTCTTCCTCTCCTCTCCACACTCAAGTGTGCATGGCACACACCTTCACACTCCCACACTCACAGCTGCACGACCTAACACACAGTCCCCAAACATACAGGCTGCCAGGAGTCAGGACTTACCTGGAAGCCTACGCCATTAAAATCACAGAAATTATATTAAAATTATAAAACAGGCCAGGTGTGGGGCCTCACACCTGTAACCCCAGCACTTGAGAAGGCCAAACCGGGCAGACTGCGGGAGCCCGAGAGTTCGAGACCAGCTGAGCAACACAGCAAGACCTTGTCTCTACAAATACTCATACAAAGGCCGGGCATGGTAATGCACACCTACAGTTCCAGGTATTCAAGGGGTGGGAGGCCCCCTTGATCCTGGGAGTCAGAGGTTGCAGCGAGTGAGCTTCAAACAAGCCACCGTTCTCCAGTCCAGGTGACAGAACCAGATCCTGTTGGTTAAAATTAAGTGAACTAAAGAATGTATAAGTTTCTTAAAGCAGTCTTCAAATCAGCGTGGGAAGTTAAAGGCAACTTGCTCCCCCAAAACGGAGGTGTACTCTTACAGGCTAGAATCGTGGTAAAATATGAGCTACATAACTGATACGAGACAGAAACTATGCTCTTGCAAACCACAGAAAATAGTCTAGGCCAGTGCTGCTCAACAGAAATATAATGTGAGCCACATGTATCATTTTCAATTTCTTAACAGCAAAAGGTAAAAGGGGCTGGGCATGGCGGCTCACACCTGCAATCCCAGCACTTTGGGAGGCTGAGGTGGAAGGACTGCTTGAGCCCAGGAGTTTGAGACCAGCCTGGGCAACATAGTGAGATCCTATCTCTATAGAAATATTTAAAAATTAGCTGGGCATAGTGGCATGTGCCTGCGGTCCCAGCTACTCCAGAGGCTGAGGTGGGAGGATCACCTGAGCCCAGGAGGCAGAGGTTTCAGCGAGCCATGATTGTGCCATTGCACTCCAGCCTGGGCTACAGTGTGAGACCCTGTCTCAAAAAAAAAAAAAAAAAAAAGGTAAAAAGGTACAGGTGAAGTTAATCTTAATATATTTTAACCCCAAACATCTGAAATATTATCATTCTAACATGTAATCAATATAAACAAATATTAATAAGATGTGTTACATTCTTTTTTTTTGAGACAAAACTTTTGCTCTTGCTGCCCAGGCTGGAGCGCAATGGCGCAATCTCAGCTCACTGCAACCTCCGCCTCCTGGATTCAAGTGGTTCTCCTGTCTCGGCCTCCCAAACAGCAGGGATTACAGGCATGTGCCATCACGGCTGGGTCACTTTGCATTTTAGTAGAGACAGGTTTCTCCATGTTGGTCAGGCTGGTCTCAAACTCCTGACCTCAGGTGATCCGCCCGCCTCAGCCTCCCAAAGTGTCCGGAGGTCTTACATTCTTTCCATCATACCTGGGTCTTGAGGGCAGGTGCAATTCACACATTCAGTGCATCTCAATGTAGACTCACCTCATTCTCAGTTACCTGCTTCACAGCCGTGAGAAGCCAGTGGCACCCGTGGACCACACAGCCTGGGAAGTGGGACCGTACAGTTAAAGGTCCAGAGTTCTTACTTCTAAATTGTGTATTTTTGAATGACTGGCCTGGAATTAATAAATACTATGTTTTTTAAAAAAAAAAAAGTTTTTTTTTTATGTTTTCAGTTCCCTCCCGCCCATTTCCTATGTGAACAGCCCTGGGTAAGTGACCTTCCTGAGCTTGAGCTTCATAAAGCACAAATGAAGATAAAACCAACACAAGTCCCCTACAGGGCTGTCTCCACGCTCATCAGGCACACAGAAGCATTTTGGGGTTTTTTGTTTTCAGACAGAGTCACTCCGTTGCCCAGGCTGGAGTGCAGTGGTGTGATCTCAGCTCACTGCAATCTCCGCCTCCCGGGTTCAAGTGATTCTCCTGCCTCAGCCTCCTGAGTAGCTGGGACTACAGGTGCCCACCACCACACCCAGCCAACTTTTTGTATTTTATTTTTATTTTTAGTGGAAATGGAGTTTCACTATGTTGACCAGGCTGGTCGAGAACTCCTGACCTCAGGGATCTACCTGCCTGGGCCTCCCAAAGTGCTGGGATTACAGGCGTGAGCCACCGGGCCGCCACGAAGTGTTTTGTATGGTGCTATGCAAATGTCAATCATTGCTAGACAGTTACTTTAAGAGACTAGCTCATCCCCAAACAGCAGCTGCATTCTTTTCTTTGGTCTATAAACATTTTGCATACACCTGTCCTTCCTTCCCAGAGGCATAAAAACAGTAAGAAACACACATCAACCATCCCCAGATCAGAAGCTGTGAACCTACTTTATAAGAAGAATCCCATCCCAATTTCCAAGCGATTTTTATTTGGAAGCCTATCTCCGAGAGAATTAGACTAGTAAACAAAGATGGAGAATGACGTCCATCCCCACCCTAGCCATCTTGTTCCCTTCCCTGCAGCTCTGGCTCTTTAAGAGGTTTAGTGAATTATCTGAATTTAGGTGATCGTTTCCATCTGCAATATTTTAGGATTGCCAAGAGAACCGATGTCTCAATTTTTTTTTCTCTTTCAGAGTCTCGCTCAGTCACCCAGGCTTGGGTGCAGTGGCGTGATCTCGGCTCACTGCAACCTCCGCCTCCTGGGTTCGAGTGATCCTCCCATCTCAGCCTCCCGAGTAGCTGGAATTACAGGTGTGCACCATCACACCGAGCTCATTTTTGTATTTTTAATAGAGATCTGGCTTCACCACGTTGGCCAGGCTGGTCTTGAACTCCTGACCTTGGGTGATCTGCTCACCTCGGCCTCCCAAAGTGCGGACATTAGAGGCGTGAGCCACCGTGCCCAGCCTGTAATACGGAAATGTTTAGCGGGCAGTTTAACCATGGATGGGTCCTTTTCTCAGATGTCGGATCAGTAGGGTCTCAAGTTGACATGGGCACATCTTCAGATACTGCAACTTTCATAAACGGCCACAAAATAGAACGGATGGTAGAAAAAAAGGGAGGTAGGAGGCCAGACACGGTGGCTCACGTCTGTAATCCCAGCACTTTGGGAGGCTGAGGCAGGTGGATCACTTAAGGTCAGGAGTTCAAGACCAGCCTGGCCAACATGGTGAAACCCCTGTCTCTACTAAAAATACAAAAAATTAACCGGGCGTGGTGGTGGGTGCCTGTAGTCTGAGCCACTTGCGAGGCTGAGGCAGGAGAATTGCTTGAACCTGGGAGGCGGAGGTTGCAGTGAGCTGAGATTGTGCCACTGCACTCCAGCCTGGGCGACAGAGCGAAACTCTGTCTTGTAAAAAAAAAAAAAAACCACCCCATGCTCTACTTTTTACACTGATTATGGTTAAATCCAAACAGTGCCTGCAGTGGTTCAGGAACATGTACCGAAGGCCCCTGGAGGGCGCGTCCGGGCTGTGACAAAGGTCTTTCCATCACGTGAGCACCAACAACCGTCTTCAGACCCAAAATTCAAAACTACAGGTGCCATTAGGTGCAGAGCCATGAAACCTTCTGATGTTAAAGAGACCCTCATGGTTTCAACCCTGAAAAGCAAGACTAGCACTTTTAATACATACACTCCCTGCCAGTGATCTGTCCTATTCAAAAGAGAAGAACATATCCCAAAATCTTCTTTTAAGTCACGGAATAATGAAGATTAAATGAGAAACACCTTTGATTTGGTTTTGCACTTTTAATCTCAAGGCACGGCACAATCTGAAATTACAAATGCTCATAAATTTAAACATCACACAACCACTGCTCAGCATGAAACAGAGAGATTTTCTATTTATTCTTCAGTGGTACCAAATAGAGGAACAATGTGTACCCTTAGAATAAAGTCTCAGAATAACATTTTGACAGACCTGCACTGATTAGAAAAACAGTAAAGCCACCGAAAACCCGATTTGACATTTGACTGTTCACAAAAGACAGCATTTCTTGACTTCTGCTGCAGTTTTGCCAGGATGAAACATGGAGGTTTGATGAGCTTGTGTTCCAAAGGAAAGGGATCTGGAAGAACCGGCCGGGCGGGGTGGCTCACACCTGTCATCCCAGCACTATGGGAGGCCGAGGCACGGGGATCAGGAGGTCAGGAGATACAGACCAAACCGGGTCTCTACTAAAAATACAAAAATGAGCCGGGCGTGGTGGCGCGTGCCCGTAGTCTCAGCTACGAGGGAGGCTGAGGCAGGAGAATGGCTTGAACCGGGAGGCGGAGGTTGCAGTGAGCCGAGACCGTGCCACTGCACTCCAGCCTGGCGCCTGGCGATGGAGTGAGACTCTGTCTCAAGAAAAAACAGAACTACTGTGAGCGATGCCTCTGAAGCGGACTAGCAGGAAACAGCGCGCGATGGAGGACATGTGTCTAAAACATGTGAGCCAGCGGCGTCCCCTTTACTATCTCTATCTGCCCACGATGGATCTTACAAAAGAATCATGAAATACTTCCAACAGAAAGGCAGTTTATTTGCCGAGAGAGCAACCTTAAATCTCCTGAAAGTTCCATCCAGTTCTGGGATGAAGCAACACGTCACACCTTCCAAATCAAACAACCTATGACTCAAATTCTATTCTTGGCCAGGCACGGCAGCTCTACACCTGTCATCCCAGCACTTTTGGAGGCTGAGGCAGGCAGATCACCTGAGGCCAGGAGTTCAAGACCAGCCTGACCAACATGGCGAAACCCTGTCTCTACTAAAAACACAAAAATGAGCCAGGCATGGTGGTGGGTGCCTGTAGTCACAGCTGCTTGGGAGGATGAGGCGGGAGAATGGCTTGAACCCAGGAGGCAGAGGCTGTGGTGAGCTGAGATAACGTCACTGCACTCCAGCCTGGGCGACAAGAGCGAAACTCCATCTCAAAAAAAAAAAACTCTAATATTTATAAGTGGCACCGAAAAATCATAAAACGTTTTCCAAATGTCGTAGGACATATTTTTTTAAAGCTCCCAATGTATAATACTGTCTGGAGGGATTTCTTTTCAATTTGTTTTTTTAAAAGAATTTATTATCCAAGTTAAAGTTCACTTGCTACAAATGCTCAGAACTGATGATGTTTTTTAAAAAACAAGGTTCTTTCTACAGACAGCATTACGGCTTCAATGAATTAATGCCAACAAATTCAGTGCTGTTTCCAGATTCAAGTAACTGGACTCCCTGGAATGGTCAAGCCCGTCCCATCTGTCCCTGATTACTTAATTTGCAGTCACTGGTAAGTTCAGAATGACTTTTCCAAAGTGAAAATGGAAGCACACCTGGGCCAGCTCCTTTGGAAGTGGAACGAGTGACGTGGGCGCAGCTCACAGACCTTCCCACGCGGGGATTCCAAGCGGCGGCCGAGAGCAGCCATTCCCTCCCCACGGGAAGGCTTGGGAAGTAAGGGCGCTTTCCATTTTCTGGGAGGCTCTGGACTTTAACAGTTTCCTTCCTGCTCTGGCTTATCTTCTTTAGCTTTTTTTTCAAAGTATTTTTTTGCTGATGAATCCTTTCTGCCTTTTCTCTCAAAGGACTCCAAGTTCCCACAGTACATATGTATCCAATTTTATTGCTCTGCATTTGATATATTGCTTTGTAACTGCTCAAGGCTTATTTCTGTGGACCCTGCACTGCTGTCTCCCATGCTATAAGCTTCTTAACAAAAAAACAAAGCCCTGCCTCCCGAGGATTTTTAACTATGACTGCATTAAATCTATAAACTAATTGTAAAGAAATGACACTTTTACAGTATTTCATATTTCTAGCCAGGAACAGTCTGTTTCTTCATTAATGCAAGTCTTTTTTTTTTTTACTGTCTAACCAAAGTTTTGTATTTTCTAACTATAAAAACAAAATACACCCATGATAAATAATTTCTACATACAGCATTATTGCTTCAATGAATTAATTAATCAGGTGAGTCCCTCATTTCCTTAGGTAGCTTCCAGAAGATATTCATGCATATACATTTTTTTTTCTTTTGAGATGGAGAATCTTGCTCTGTTGCCCAGGCTGGAGTGTAATGGCGCAATCTCACCTCAATGCAACCTCCATCTCCCAGGTTTAAATGTTCTCCTGCCTCAGCCTCCCGAGTAGCTGGGATCATAGGCATGTGCCACCATGCCTGGCTAATTTTGTATTTTTAGTAGAGACGGGGTGTCATCATGTTGGCCAGGCTGGTCTCAAATTCCTGAGCTCAGGCGATCCACCTGCCTCGGCCTCCCAAAGTGCTGGAATTACAGGCGTGAATCACTGCGCCCAGCCTGTGTACATATTTATATAAACATGAATATCGTCCTCCCCTCATGCCCTGTTTTTAAGAAGCTGGACCTGTTATGAACTTACTACCTCTCAGCTGGCAAAAGAAAAGTATTTAAGGGGCGCAGATCCATTTTCCCAGATCAGGCAGCAGAGGCTGAATATGAAACCAAGACACAAGCACACTCTGCACAGCACAGACGAGAAATCTTTTAAACGGCTGGGCGGGATTCCACGCCATGGACATGCCACGGTTTACCGACCAGTCTTCTACTCACAGACACTGTCACTTTTTTTTTTTTTTGAGACGGAGTCTCGCTCTGTTTGCCCAGGCTGGAGTGCACTGGTGCGATCTCGGCTCACTGCAACCTCTGCCTCCCGGGTTCAAGCATTTCTCCCTCGTCAGCCTCCCGAGTAGCTGGGACTACGGGCATCCACCACCACACCCGGCTTATTTTTGTATTTTTAGTAGAGACGGGGTTTCACCATGTTGGCCAGGCTGGTCTCAATCTCTTGACCTCAAAGTGATGTACCTGCTTCGGCCTCGAAAAGTGCTGGGATTGCAGGCGTGAGCCACCGTGCCCAGCTGACACTGTCACATTTTAACTGCAGATATTGCTACAGTGAAACATCTCTGTAGAGACATCTTTGTTCACATAATCATCTCTCAGTGCAGGCATGAGCCACTGCGCCCGGCCTCCAAACTGATTTTAAAAGCTCTTTAGGCATTAAGAAAAAAAAAAGGCCAGTACATGGTAGCTTCCACCTGTAATCCCAGCACTTTGGGAGACTGACGCAGACAGGTCACCTGAGGTCAGGAGTTCAAGACCAACCTGGCCAACACAGTGAAACCCCATCTCTACTAAAAATACAAAAATTGGTCGGATGTGGTGGCGGGCGCCTGTCATTCCAGCCACTCGGGAGGCTGAGGCAGGAGAATCGCTTGAACCTGGTAGGTGGAGGTTGCAGTGAGCTGAGATCGCGACTGCACTCAGCCTGGGTGACAGAGCGAGACAAGGAAGGGAGAAAGGAAAGAAAAAAGAAAGAAAGAAAAAGAAAAACAGCCCTTTTCTCTGTCATCTGTGTTGGAAATAGCTTTTCTCAGTCCGGGTTTATCATCTGATTCTGGCATTTTGACCATACACAAGTTTTATGTATTACAGTCCTCTTTTTTTATAGCCACCAATAAAATCTAGATTAGTTTTCTGAACATAAATATATGCTGAGTTCCTATCAGGAGAAGTAAAATTGAACAGAAAAATGCATGAGTCACCAAAAATCCTCCCCTGATTTTGTAAAAGCTGGAAAAGCAAACAGCTGTTCACCAAACCACGGCCGGCACCCAAAACACGGAACTCATCCAGAGGCACCCACACGTCCTGGAGGGCACATCCTGTCCTCAAGTTTGAAGAGTCTGTTCGCTGTCAGTTTTCCCGAGTCCGGTAACCCCCTCCGCCTCTAGCAAGAGACACACTGGCTTAGCTGTTTCAACACAGACGTGATTACGGAGGAAGATGCTGGCCCCGCCCCGCCAAGCGGAGATTCCCCAGCCCAACAGGCTGAGAAAGCAGAGCTGCTCCATTTCCCAGAGACATCATGGCCCAACAGACACCAAAGGAAAAGACAGGAGGCAGGTTCTCCAGCCGCCCCCGCGACCCCAGGCAACGCCCACACCACAGATGTTCTCAGATGACTTTTCTGTCCCGGCACCTGCTCTTCCTGATCCTTGTGGTAAAAGAGCAGACAAAAATGAAGCCGAAAAATTTTTTTAAATAATTGCCCTTTTCAGCTACACTGGCGTAAACTCACTAACTTTACAGCAAGGACATTCATTGTAACGGCCTGTCCTCCCAAACTCAGGGAAGATTTTTATGATTTTGTTATTTTTTTTTTTTTTTAGACAGAGTCTCACTGTCTCCCAGGCTGGAGTGAAATGGCGCGATCTCAGCTCACTGCAACCTCCGCCTCCCAGGTTCAAACGATTCTCCGGCCTCAGCCTTCCTAGTAGTTGGGATTACAGGCCCAGCTAATTTGGTATTTTCAGTAGAGAAGGGGTTTCACCATGTCAGTCAGGCTGCTCCCGACCTCAGGTGATCCGCCTGCCTCCGCCTCCCAAAGAGCTGGGATGACAGGCGTGAGCCACTGCGCCCGGCCAGAAGGCAGATTTTTTTTAAGTTGAGAAGTGAGCAGTGAGACGGCAGAGAAAAGGTGAACGGCAAACAGGGAGGCAGCACGCAGGATTCCCAGAGGAGACAGGCACAGACACAGCTCGACAAATATCTACGAAACGCTGCCTTCTGCTGAGCATTGAGCCCGGTGGAGATGAAGATGAGAAACCAAGACTTGCTTCTTTAATTTGTGTAGCAGCAAGAGAACCACAAAAAGAAAAAAAAAGACTTGCTGCTGACCTTCCAGGAGTTCAAGGTCCACTGAGGGAGGTAATTAACTAAGGGAGCAACTTAACAGAGGGAGCACCAGGACGCAGGAAGCAGGACCGTGCTGGGTATGGGGGAGGCAAACAAAGCCGCATCTGGGGAACCAGGACTTCCAGAGGATCTGAAGATAAGCTAACAATCAACAGCAGAGGGAGAAAGAAGACAGTAAGTGAGATGAGTTTTCCTCAAACACTAAAGGGGGCGGGATCACAGAAAGAACCTTGTATTGGAAAAATTTCATAGCTGAGGATTTTTTTTTTTTTTTGAGACGGAATCTCACTCTGTCACCCAGGCTGGAGTGCAATGACGTGATCTCCCCTCACTGCAACCTCCACCTCCCAGTTTCAAGCGATTCTCCTGCCTCAGCCTCCTGAGTAGCTGGGATTACAGGCACACGCCACCACACCTGGCTAATTCTTGTTTGCAGTAGAGACGGGGTTTTACTGTGTTGGCCAGGATGGTCTTGATCTCCTGACCTTGTGATCCGCCGGCCTCAGCCTCCCAAAGTGCTGGATTATAGGCGTGAGCCACCGTACCAGGCCTAGTTGAGGATTTAGAGTTGATAGTAAGTAGGATTATGATTAGGACCTTCAGAGTACAGAAAGACAAAATTCTGGATGACCTCTAGGAATTCTGTCTTTTTGAGACAGAGTCTCACTCTTGTCACCCAGGCTGGAGGGCAGTGGCAGGATCTCGCCTCACTGCTACCTTCACCTTCGGGGTTCAAGCGATTCTCCTGCCTCAGCCTCCCGAGTAGCTGGGAATACAGGAGTGTGCCATCACACCCAGCTAGTTTTTATATTTTTTGTCCAGACTTTTACCTTGTTTCCCAGACTGGTCTGAAACTCTTAGGCTCAAGCGATTCTGCCTCAGCCTCCCAAAGTGCTGGGATTACAGGCATGAGTCCCCATGCCTGGCCTCAAGGAAGTTGTTTCTAAAAAAGGAATAAAAGTGGCCAAGAGCGGTGGCTCACGCCTGTAATCCCAACGCTTTGGGAGGCCGAGGTGGGTGGATCAGGAGGTCAGGAGATCGAGACCATCCTGGCCAACATGGAGAAACCCAGTCTCTACTAAAAATACAAAAAATTAGCCAGGCGTGGTGGCGCATGCCTGTAGTCCCACTTACTCGGGAGGCTCAGGTGGAGAATCGCTTGAACCCAGGAGGCGGAGGTTGCAGTGAGCCTAGATCACGCCACTGCACTCCAGCCTGGGTGACAGAGCGAGATGTCTAAAAACAAAAAGGAATAAAAGTGCAAATGAATGAGTATGCGGTATGACGCTTCCCAGCTTTGGTGCAGGAGGAGAGAAAGTAAACAACAGGATACCCTAGGGCTGGAAACTTGGCAGAGCAGTAACCAGCAAGACAGAGGCTAGGTAGTGAAACACGACCGTGGGTGACCCCTCACGGGTCAGAGCTGGAGCTTCCAGCCGCTCCCCCTCACCCCTAGAGTTTCGGTCTCCAGGCGGCCGGTTCCGGGGTTTTATTTACATGCTCCATTTTAAACCACATTTTGAAAAGGCACTTTTTGAAAGGCAAAGATGGAGAGAAACGCGCTGAGCCTCCGGAGAGCGCCTGCCTGCCTGCCGAGGCATCGTTTCAGTCAAACGCCGAATGCAAAGGGAGACACAGGACAATGGGTTTAAAGCAACCTCCAGCAGAACTCTCGGCCCACTTTGCTGGAAATCCTGGCCCGTGGGCAACAGAAACGGAAGCAGAACATCGCATCTTCCAGGAAGCAGGCATCCAACAGGAAAAGGCACGAGGAGTGAGGTGCCGGGCGCTTCCTGTGGCGTGGGATCCATTTATCCCTTTCTCCTTCCTCCTGCGGAAAATGGAATCGCTTACAACAATTCAAGACACAGTTTTCCTTTGCAGGGGGCCTTCTGGGAATGAGTCAAGGCCAAATCCCTAGTTTTAAGTAAAATTCGTATGTGACATTTCAAAGTTACCGAAATAAAAAAATGAAAATGAATATAAACACATTCCACAACTTTAAAATTAAGGAGATTTGGGACAGTCCCTTCCTGGTTAAATGTGAAATTGTACCTCGGCTGGAGTAGCTGCTGTGAATATCCCAGGAACCAAAGTTTTCAGTGTTTGAGGATCCCAGGGATCCCCGCAAAGTACTGAGGATTTTCACATTAAGCTCACAAAGATATAGCAGCTGATGGGCGCAGTGACTCACACCTTGTCATCCCAGCACTCTGGGAGGCCGAGACGGGTGGACCACCTGAGGTCAGGAGTTCGAGACCAGCCTGGCCAACGTGGTGAAACCTCGTCTCTACTAAAAGTACAAAAGAATCAGCCAGGAGTGGTGGCGGGCCCACTTAAACCTAGGAGGTGGAAGCTGCAGTGAGGCGAGATCACACCACCGCACTCCAACCTGGGCAACAGGAGTGAGACGCTGTCTCAAAAAAAAAAAAAAAAAAAAAATTAGCTGGGCATGGCGGTACCTATCTGTAGCCCAAACTACTCAGGAGGCTGAGGCAGCAGAATCGCTTGAACCCGACAGGTGGAGGTTGCAGTGAGCTGAGATCTCGGCTCACTGCACTCCAGCCTGGGTGACAGAGTGAGACCTTGCCCCCACAAAGAAAAAAAAATTACAGCAGCCAACAGGCCTCAGTCGGTCCCCACCCTAACCTCTGCCTCGTAAATTTCCAAACCACACCGAAGGTGGGTATTCTCGGTGGTCTTTATTCCCATCCATTAATCACCTTCTCAGATACTCCCTGTGTCCCGCTGTTATACACGCTGGAGCTACAAATCAAACGTAGGCTTTGCCTCTGACAAGACTGCCGGTTCCTTTACTCACGAGCCTCAACTCACACCGTGGTCCACGCTGCCGTCTGGGCAGCCATCCCGGCTCCTCCTTGTTCCCTCTGGACCTGCCGTCCGCCCTTTCCTCCCAACACCGTCTCACTTCTCACACGTCTTCACTTCCCCTTTTATTTCTGAGACGAAGTCTCACTCTGTAGCCAGGCTGGAGCGCCGTGGTACAATCTCGGCTCACTGCAACCTCCGCCTCCCAGGTTCAAGTGATTCTCCTGCCTCAGCCTCCAGAGCAGCTGGGACGACAGGCGTGCCCCACCACATCCGGCTAATTTTTGTATTTTTAGTAGAGATGGGGCTTCACCATGTTGGCCAGGCTGGTCTCAAACCCCTGACCCTCATGATCTGCCCGCCTCGGCCTCCCAAAGTGCTGGGATGACAGGCGTGAGCCACCGCGCCCGGCCCTCATTTCCGATTTTTTAATCTCCACCCACTCTCTGAACTCAGCACTGGTGTCCACAGGCTCAGCTCCCAGCTCTCTCTCCCACAAGGACTTGGCTCAGATCCACTTCACCACCTCAATGCGATTCAGGCCACTCACCCCGGGCAGGCTTCCTACCCAATTCCACCTCTTAGACACCCCAGGGTCCAGCCCCGCACAGGATGCATACAGAGCAGGTCGCTGGCTTGGCACGCAAGAGGGACCCGGATCCCCAGGAAGGCCTTGCAGAGGGGGGACGACAGGCCAGGTCTCGGAGGATAAGAGGACGGGAGAAGGGATGACCTGAGCTCCAAACAAAGGGGACAGTGTCCCAGCGAGGAGGAAGAATGTGGCCCGTGTTCAGTTTTGTCACTGAGCTCCGACTTTACGGATGACACGTGGCCAGCCGGGGCCTTCACGTCACAAGAGACGCGCCCTGAACCTGCAGCATCAAGGAAGTCTCAGTTTCACCTTTAACAATTGTCTACATCAGAAAATAAATCTTCACATCATCCTACTGGGACGATGGGTCACAAACAAACAAAAGAAACACCAGGACACTTGGCATCACCTCTCCCAAAACTGCTGTAACCAAAGAATAACACACACGGCCGTGGCCAGCCTGGCTGCCCCGCTGTGCTGGACACAGAGCCCAGAACCCTGGGCCAAAGGGGTCTGGTCTCGACTGAGGCTATTTTCCTTTGTAACGCTGGGTTTGGAAGGAAAAGGAAGGAGGGACCTGGAGGGTCCAGGACGCGTCTGTGAGCTTCACCGCGTGTTTTATCTCCTTTGTGAACCGGACTCAGGAACCTGTAACTCCACTTCATCCAGCCCCCGAGTCCATAACTCACTTCCATTCCAGCTACTGTCTGTCTTAATTTCTTGACTTAAAAAGGGTTTGGTTGAGGCTGGACACATTGGTTCACGCCTGTAATCCCCGAACACCTGAGGTCAGGAGCTCGAGGCCAGCCTGGCTAACACGGTGAAACCCCGTCTCTACTACAAATACAAAAAAATTAGCTGGGTGGGGCAGCGGGCACCTGTAATCCTGGCTACTCGGGAAGCTGAGGCACGAGAATTGCTTGCACCTGGGAGGCGGAGGTTGCCCTGAGCCGACATTATCACGCCACTGCACTGCCGCCTGGGAGACAGTGAGACTCCATCTCACAAAAAAAAAAAAAAAAAAGGAAGGAGGGTGTTTGTTGAATCCTTGGTGAACTTAAGGACTCAGAAAACTAAGTTAAACTATGTTTGCACAGCCTCTTTCTTCATTAAAAATGTTTCCGCAGCCAGGCAAGGTGGAGGATGCCTGGAGTCCCAGCTGCTCAGGAGGCTGAGGAGGGAGGATCGCTTGAGGCCAGGAATTGGAGACTGCAGGGAGCTACGATCGCACCACTGCACTCCTGCCTGGGCAACAGAGTCAGACCCTATCTCTTGAAAAAAAATTTTTTTTCTGGAATCATTATTCCAATTAAACAGCTTTTATCACAAGGCTCTGTCAATGCAGGGTGATAATTCCTTCATTGAATAAGCTCATTAACTGTTATTGTCCTATAATCTCAGCACGACCGGAAATTGAGGCGGCCCATCTTGTGAGGACGCGCTCAAATGGCGGTCGGCAGCACCTGCTCTCATGGTGGGTTATAGAACCTGCGTCTCTATCGGGATTCCAGTGTTCCTCTCACGCGGCTCCGGTTCAAGGTGGGAGAGAAGGAGGAAATCCATCAGCACGGAGCACGCCGGGCAGGGCTCCGCAGGCGAGCAGCAACGGGAAAATAATGTCGGAAAGCAATCCAGAAACACAACGAGGGGCACAGCAGTCCTGGGACCAAACGCCTGGAAACACTCTCCCTTCCGTCATTCAATCTTGGCCGGCCACTTGGGCCCGCGAGCCCACCTGGCTACACCTCCCTCTCCTCGGCCTACGGATTGATACTCACTGATCCCCAGGCCACAGCAGAAAATGTACCTTCCACCTCTCTCTGCCTCAGCTCCCACCAGCACTCCCAGTGCCTTCATCACTCAGCCAGAGCGTCTACCCAGTTCCACAGCCTCCTCCATGGAGGGACCTTCAGCTCCAACACCCTTCAAGCCACCACCCCTCGCAAAATTTTGTATTTTTGGTAGAGACAGGTTTCGTCACGTTGCCCAGGCTGGTCTTGAACTCCTGGGCTCAAGCAATCAGCCCATCTCAGCCACCCAAAGTGCTGGGACTACAAGCGTGAACCATCACGCCCGGCCAACATTCTGAATCTTTAACGCCCAAACACCCCGAAACCCAAAATTACAAACATCAACGCTGCCTCCTGTCATCCACTCCCGCCCTCAGCCCCCAGCTCCAGCTTTGACCTGGAAGAATCTGGCAACGCCAACATCTGTAATTGTTCAAGTTCAGCTTAAGGAGCCACCAGCCCAGTGGCCACCCTCCCAGCCCAGAGCACCTGGGGATCCCTAGGCCCTTCTGTCACCCCCGCCAGGGCTGCACTGGCTCCTGTCTGCTGAGTCTGCCTGGAAGTCGTCCTACCCACCGAACTCCGTCCCCCCAGCATCCCAGTCCCACCCTGGCTCCCTCCCCAAGGGACCAGCCCACCCCAGCTCACCCCAGCTCCGCTGTGTGCTCCCAGGCTCTCACCCCTCCCTCATCCAGGTGCATTTACTATGTGGATCCCACGGCTTGGGGTCAGTGTCATCAACGGCACCCTCAGTGGCGGCACCCAGGCACCCAGGACGTTCTCAATGAGGTCCTGATTTATGCGCCTTGCTAATCCACTGATTCCTCGCCCTCAAAAGCACCTGGAAGATTCCACTGTTCAGGAAGCCTTTCTTTCTTTTTCTGTTAAGACACAGCGTCACTCTGTCACCAGGCTGGAGGGCAGCGGCGCGATCTCGGCTCATGACGATCATCGCCTCCAGGTTCAGGCGATTCTCCGGGTGGCAGGTGCACGCTGCCACACCCAGCTAGTTTTTGTCATTTTAGTAGAGGCGGGGGTGCCACCACGTCGGCCAGGCCGAACTCCTGACCGCAAGTGATTCTCCCACCTTGGCTCCCCGAAGTGCTGGATGGATTCTGGGGGTGAGCCACCGTGCCCGGCCTCTATGTGGCCTTCATACGTTTCTTAACCTGTTTGTGACTCCGTTTTCTCATCTGTAAAACAGAGATAAGAGCATCTACGCCCCCGCTTTGCAGTGAGAGCTGGACACCCGCCGCCGCCTTCACTCCCTCTCGTCCTCCGCCTCGGAAACAGGCTCCAGTCTGTGCCACTCGGGAGACCACCGTCCCTCCCCACGCCACCACCGTCTTCCTCTGGCTCCGCCGCAGCTCCCTCCCTCACCTCGGCCTCCTCCCACCCGGCTCAGGCTCCACACTGACGAGCCTGCTCTCGGCGGGGCGCCCGACACGTCCCGGTCCACGCGGCCTGAAACCGCTGCCTGCCCGCTCTCCCTGCCCACGCCTCCCGCACTCTCCTGGCCCCTCTGCGCTCCGGCCGCTCCTCCGACCCCCGCACCGGCCCCTCCGCACCCGCTCCTCCGTCCCCGCACCGGCCCCCCCCCCGCACCTGCGGCCGCTCCTCCGACCCCCGCACCGGCCCCCTCCGAACCCGCACCCGCTCCTCCGTCCCGCACCGCCCCCCCCCCGCACCTGCGGCCGCTCCTC
>CAUYLG010017353.1:0-32466 GCA_963573385.1 Cacajao melanocephalus
GTTCTGTTCCATTAGTCTACATATCTATTTTGATACCAGTACTATGCTGTTTTGGTTACTGTAGCCTTGTAGCACAGTTTGAAGTCAGGTAGAATGATGCCTCCAGCTTTGTTTATTTTGCTTAGGATTGCCTTGGCTATACAGGCTCCTTTTTGGTTCCATATTAAATTTAAAGTAGTTTTTTTCTAATTTTGTGAAGAAAGTCAATGGTAGCTTGATGGAGATAGCATTAAACATTATTTTTAAACATAGGTATATACGGCATTTTAAGAATTACTTTTTATTATACTTGAGACATATTTCTACACCCAGTGTATAGGATATATTAAGAAAATAATCAGAGTTCATTTTAAATGTATTCAGTCATTGATATATGTTAATTTATTTTTAGTATGTATTTAAAGTTTACTACATAAAGGATTGATATACATATACATAGTGAAATGACTATAGACAAATTTACATTTTTATGACCTTCCATAGTTACCTTTTGTGTATGTATGTGTTGGTTTGGGGATGCGGGTGTGTGTGAGAGAGCATCTAAAATTTACTCCATTGGTGAACTTTCAGTGTCTAATACAATATTATTAATTACAGTAAACAGGATGTACATTGGATCTCTAGACCTATTCATCCTACCTAATTGCAAATTTGTACTCTTTAACCTACTTTTTCTTGTTTTCTACCATTTATCACCTCTGGTATTCACCATTCAGATTCTAGCTACAAGTGAGATTATGTAGGGAATCTATGAGCCCCACATGTTGGGTGCTAGAATGTAGGGATCCATGAGCCCCTCATTGGACACCAGAATGTAGGGATCTATGAGTCCCACATTGAGTACCAGAATGTAGGGAGTCAGCCCTACATTACCCATGGATACCCCAAGTTCAGTGGCAACAAAGGAATGAGAAAAAGACAGATTAAGAGAGACAGTGGGACCAGGGGCCATCACTTATTACTTTGGAGGAAACAGTGAAGGCCCTGAGCTCTGATCATCCACTCTATTTACTGGTTACAATCACTTTGATCCACAGGGTAGGGGTATAGTGATGGTGGAGTGAATCAGTTAGCCAGAATTGAATCAGTGAGCTAGAACTGGTGTGTCATTCTAAAGATAGATAACAGTGGCAGTTTGGGAGTTTTACAAAACAAGAACACGTGGTTATCTCTGACTTATTATCTATGTGCAGCTGATGGAACTCAGGCCTTACAAGGATCTTACAGGTCTGCCTATGTGATAATGCTAAGAAGTGGTTTTACATCCTTGAGCACAATGTTTATGGTAACAGAGCCTAGGTCATCCTGCACTGGAACATGAGGCATGGACAGCCCTTCCTCCCAAGAGGCCTTGTGCAGCCTTCTGAAGTTTGTTGTTCCTTGTTTATGTGTTACTCATAATCAATTTATGTAGGCACTCTGAATGTCCTTTTTCCTTTGCTGCTTTTCCCAACAGTCTATTTTTTTCTGGTGCTTTATTTATTTCCATGTTATCTAATAGTCCAAACCTAGAATGATTGCTGGATGCCATAGGCTATCCCAGGCTTTCTATTTTTGACACAATGTCTAAGGTGTTACCCTATAATGCAAAGAGGGAAAAACCTCATCATATCTGCATTCCAGCTTCTAGGAAGTGACAAACAGGAAGAAAATAATAAGCGCTTACACATGAAAAATGTGTCCAGAAATGTGGATGTCAAACTTTTTCTCCTTGTCCCTTAGCTGGAATTAATTCACACGGCAGAACTTAACAGCAAGAGCTTAGCCAAATACTTCGTTACTATGGAAGAGAAGTGTAGGCATTATGAAGACCTCTAGAAGTCGCTACCATATATTTTGCATATATAAATTATATATAGACATATATTTAATACATGCATATTTATAAGCAAATAGCCCATATGTTGCATATATAAATAATTATATGTGCAACCAGGTGAAGATATGAGACAATATTTTTATAATTTCAGTTTTCTTGTTACAGAATGGAAATTGTCATAATCTTATTTTGTGTTAATCATAATCTAATGATTGAATGTTGAAAGCTGATATTGTATAATTACATCATATTTTAAAATTTTTATTTCAGAGAATTTCTATACCATATGAAAGTTGAGTAGGTTGTTAAACACTTACATACTGTTTACATAGATTCCACAGTTATTTAAGTCATGGTCAAACTTACTTCATCTCTGTCCTTATTTATTTCTGTCTTCACTGAAATGCTACGAGACAAATCTCAGAAATCATGTAATCCATTAAGTCTGCAAATATAATTTTGTAATGAAAATGGCTGCTATTGTTATTAATAGTACTATAATTATCACAGTATGTTTTTGAAAATAATTACTGTATCCCAAAAAATGAAGATGAGGTCTCTAAATGAAAAAGTGTGTCATTAAAAATTATCAAACATCATGAAAATTTTTGAAAAAAAGAGCAAAAGTATACTGTCGAGTAGTATAAATATTAATCACCAACTACTGAAGATAAGCATATTTAAGAAGTTTAAAGGATTTATAAGCTTAAAATAAATGACATTTTCCTGAAAAGTGTGTTAAATGTTTGCTTTGTAGTTTGTCTACACAGCATGAAGTAGTAATTCAAATGAGCAGATATGTTTAAGTATTGAAAGGAAACACTGTTAAAGTAGAATACAAATATGGATTATAAGTACTTATTTTGTTTTTTTAATTACAATAACAACTTTTTAATAAAAAGCTCAGAAAACTCTATAGCATAAATGAGTAACATATTAAGTACATAATAAAACCTCAATACAGGGACAGATTATACAGATAAAATGAGATACATATGTCATATTGTTAATTGTCTTATCTCCTTTTAAAAATATATGAATGATAAAAATTAGCAATTAACTCTAAAAGATATGTCAACATCTGTACTTCATGTTATATCAATTTTTATTTTTTCTAACTACTTGTAATGCACAATAGACTTTACCTCATAATCAGAAAACTAAGTCTGTGTAAAACTGAGCTAGAACTAATAAATTATAGTGTTCACAAGTCCTTCCAAATTTACATCCAGTTTTTATCTTTATTTTTATTTAATTCTGCTTTGTGTATAGTTGAATTCTAGTTATGAAGCCAAAGTCTTGAAAACTGAAATATTTTCAAAATGCACAAAGGCTGAAAACGTTTACTTTTTAAAGTCTAAGTCAACAAGACTCTATGGAGATTAAACATAATCCACTTTAAAACACAGTAAATTCTTCCTGGAATTGAGGTTTAGTTTTAATGCCTGTGATATTTAAACATGTATATTCCATAAAATTATTTGCTAGAGAGTGTAGGTTATGATTTTATTAAGATAGGAGACGGCTATGAAAGCAGTTTAAATGCACAAAATGAAAATCTGAGAACAAACTCAAAGATGTGTAATGAAGCAAGAACAATTCTCGTAACTTTAAATTTAAATTTTCAGGTAAAATATTTACAATTTAAATCTCAAATATCCTTTTCATATTTTTATAGCAAATTTTTATATTTTATGTCCATCAGAAATCACAACAAAAAACTAAAGAATAGTTACATATTTTTAAATACTTATACTCTTTTTTACATTATAATAATAATTATTATATGTTCTACTAGCATGCTTTTTATAATGAGTGCTGGAAAGCCATACAAGTTTATTTATTTGAAGACAGTTATTGTCAACATAAAGACATGTATTCTCATATACAATGCTTATACTGAAGAGCAAATAGAGCTCATATCGAGAAAGAAGCAAGCCTGAGAGACATTCATGCATTCTGAAATTCAGAAGTATTGCTAGATTCTGGTTTCCACTTTCAAGAGGATTAACCTTTGTTCATTCTGGAACTTGATATCATAGATCTATTTTCCTGCTTTCTCATTTCCTCCAGACTCTTGTCATCAATTATCTTAGTAATCTACATTCTATTTATTCTTCACGTATATATATTTTTATTTACGATTTTAGTGTCTACAAATAATGTGGATTATTTTTCTTACATTTTGTCATTACATCTGTCTTAAATTGCAAACAATTCTCTAATAAGAATAAATTTATATAAACTATCTTTACATTATAAATACCACAATGTATGAATGCAGTTTTTTTGATAATGATATCACATAAGTAAATTATAGACATACATAATAATTTCGATTTTTTGAATATAAGTGTAACATGGGTGTGTCCATATGTAGGTTAAACAGAAATGTTTGTTGAATCATGTTAAAATAATAATTCACAAAGCCACCCTTATTCTTTATTTAAAAGATGCTGTTGGATCTTTGTTTTTATTTTATTTGTGTCTAGAAATAAACTAGAGCCTTTGCTCTTGCCTTTCTCTGATAAAAAGAAACCTAAAATTTAACTAGAATCACTTTTGAAGGTAGCTACTTTCTTCCCATGACATAGTAATCTCTAGCTCATTCTAAGGATAATATTGAATTAAATGATGCCTTGATTATCCAGGAATCAGCCAATATAGGTTATTCTACAGTAACAATCGACACCCAACTATCAGTGGCTTTTAAAAAAGCAAGAGGCACACATCCATATGCTCTATAATATCTGCCATCAGAGATTTTCCATCACATTTTCTATTATTTATCCACATTCCTCACTGGCAGATAGAATATATACTTCCACCACAGCCCCAAAATGTTAATTATAAAAACTGCTATAAGTTTTTTAAGTGTAAATACAAACTCATTTTGTACAGAGAGGAAAATATTAAAACACGCCTCTAGTTCTTCCAAGTATTCTGGCTTGATTCCAGGTACCTACTACTTTCTTCCAGTTATTAGGCTGGTTGCCACAGCCTAGCAAGAGACGAGGATAGTGCATCAGTAGGGCGCCCCCCTCTTCTGGTCGTTTCCATCATTTTATCTTTCAGTAAGCATGTACAAAGTAACTGAGGGATTAATCTGTTACCACACCTTGCTACTGAAAAATGATAGCAACATAGGTGCTACATAGGTCCCTATCTCAGAGTATATATTGTATCACTTATCTGATGTGTAAAGACCCAAATCATGAATTATGTTTTGTTTTGTTTTCCCATGACCATTTCTCACCTAAATCCATTTACTATGTTTGCTTTTTCTTTGCCACAAAATTGTCACGATAAACTCGACACTGAGTAAAATATCACAAACTACCACATATTCAAGAAATACCTCAAAGAGAATTCTTCTAATTTTGAAATAAAATGTTTCAGTATATTTTACTATACAAGCTAATACTCTGTTATTTAGTAATCTATGAAGAAATAAATTTATAGAATTTAGGAATATTCAACATTGATACTAAGGTCATCTTATTTTTACTGATGGTACTTATTCCTCCCAATTATTGATTATTGATGGTTTGATTCTAGGAATCAAGTGATTTCTAAAAAGGTCTAAACTTTGTTATGCAGCTAGGCAAGCCAAGTGAGTCTTCAATGCCTGGTCCTCAAGGTTCATAGCACATAGATTTGGCTACGACAAACAAATTGAATCGAGAGAATCAGGCAGGTCAGAGTGTGAAGTGACACAGCCAATGAAACTGACAGAGCCAATGCAACTGAAACAATTTCTGGGGAGTGCCATTCCTGCAGGTCTCGAAGAAAGGCTGGACTCAAAGAAAAAAAATATATCAATAATAATGATGTAATTTATATTTCTAACAATGAAGACCTTTTGTGCTTTTTACTTTTGAAATTCATTAATTCAATTTTTGTGTTTAAGTGTGATGTCTGTATGAACTATTGTTGGTTTCAATCATCTTCACAATCTTAGCATAATATTTTCTGCATATTTAAGTGTTTACATTTCAAAGACGGTACTCAGGTCCTTTTCTGCATATTTATCTTGAAGAGTGTAGTCTTTAAGGTTTCTGCTATATTTAAACATTCTCTTCTTGAGAGATAACTTTGATACATAGAATCTCCAACTTAGATACAACTGAGTCATTCAGACACAACTTTCATTATACTACTCCAAAGGCTATGGAATCATGGACGATCAATACAGACAGTCCACAGAAAATTTTGCTCTTATATTTCCTTCCTATTTCTACTTTTAGTAAGCACCTTACTCCAGAAGCTAGTGAAATACGTAAATATAATTTAAATCCTTAAATCTTTAACTTATTTTTAATATGCAAAATTAGGAATATAATTAAGGGAAATAAATTAAGATTTAATGTATTGCTTTAAGAAATGGACACTTCCTAAAACACATCAATTATTCAGATGATGTATAAAAATAAAATAATGAATTCATCTTTTGAAATAACTCAATAATAAACAGTGCAAATCAGCATTTCCCATCTCTTGTTTTAAGTATCACGATTTCAACGAGAAAATGTATGAAAAATTGTTTTCTTCCATTGTCAAATATTTGGGATTGTCTAAGTACTTTACCTTTTTGGAGACTGATTTTTCAAATAGCCATCTTAAATGGAGTCTGATTTTTCAAATGGTCATCTTAAACATTGCTCAGACAGTTTTCAATATAGTGACTTAACTTTATCTTGTACAGTATTTACCAGTTATTTGTTCATCAAGCTATACTTTTTCTTTTAACTTATTGACATTCTATGAGATATGACCATCTTTATTAGCTAATTGACTTTATCTAAAGGAAACTAAAAGCTTTTCATATCATTATGACAAGAAGTAGTTTTGCAACTTGGAGGAAGGCACCACTTAAGTTATGTTTGTAAATTCCAAAAGATATTAAAAAATAGGGATGTTATATCCCTCTATGTTTACATTTCAAAGATGGTACTCAGGTCCTTAGGAAAGACATTTCTGTGTCATAGAGCTCATAAATGGCCTCTCTAGTCTTCAAATTAATGTATATATGTTTCAAAGGGAGGAGAAAGTATTTATAATTACAAATTTTCTAAAGTAAGGGCTCTCAGAAAAAGGAGGGAAGAAAAATAATCCATATTTTCAATAGGGAGAGTTAAGACTTCTAAAAATTTGGTATTTATCCTTGCACTACCAATAAATTATAGCTTTTTTTTATTTTTATGGTGACTATAAAAGAGATAACAATTGTCTACCTGGACAATCTAAGACACTCAGTTTTTAAAAGGTATTATTGATTGAAAAAGGAGAGTATATTATCAAGTAACACAGTCGACCACCAAAATTACAGTTTTTCTGTGTATCAGCAATACCAAGTCAAAAATACAAATAGAAAAAAAAATCCTTTTATAATTAATAATACATAGTTCTCAGGAATAAATGTAATAATTATATTGAATCATTATGAATAAAATCCATTATATACTGTTAAACTGTATGAATAAAGAGTTGATTAAGTAAGGAAATTATATTATCTGTGATTAAAAGAATCAGTATTAAATGGTGACCAGTGCTTTTCACATCTTTGTTTCTTGGTTTGCTCAGTGCTTTAAGGTATTAGCACTAAAAGACATGATCCTGGGAACTTCTTCATTGTCCAAGCAAACTAAGATCACAAATCACATTTCATTCTTCTGTCTTTCCTTCCTTCATTCTTCTCTTCCTTTTGCTTTCTCATATCCATGTTATAAAATCAAATTAAAACAAACCTGCAGAAAATTAAGCAAATAGCCTGGAAAATGAAGGAGGAAACAAGAAGTCTTGCCTTATCAAATATTAAATGTGTAGTAAGTTGGGTCCTTTCAGAAGGAAAGGAAATCTTCTCAATTCTCAGAAGATTTCATTGCCTTTGGGAGCCACGTCTGTGAAAGGGAGCGAAAGGAGGCAGGAGTGGGCTCAGGGAGAAGTGGAGCTGCAAGATAGCCCCAAAGGAAATCAAAGGACCTTAAAGTAAATCTGCTGGAACCTGAAGAACCCTTCAGGGTTGTCCCAAGTTGGATCTAGATAATCAAGCATTTTGTATTTATACAGCTGAGAAAAAAGCAAACTTGGGCAAAGCAGCTCTCAGAGTGTGAAGGGGCAGTGCACAGCACTGGGCAGCAGAGTCTGTATCACTGAATCAACTCAAAACTTGACTAGAAGATTACATTAAATTTAAAAAAAGGAGAAACGAGAGAGAGAAAAAGCAATGGCACAAAGTAGAGAATTCATAAACTGATCTGGGCCTACAATAATTTCTTAAAATTAAACATAGCATGTTTAAGAATGGGTAGACCAAAAAAGTTGTGGGAAAAACCAGAGAATTCCTTGAAGGTTAAAGAAGCTCTATCCCCGTTTCACGACATGACCTCACACTAAACTTCAGATAGACACTACTTAAATTTGAAACAACTCATTAGTGCATACAACTGAATATTTATAAAACAGATGTGGAGAGAAGGTCTTTAAAGGATCACATCTAAGACTAAAAAAAGAAAAAGTATATTTTAGCATGGGGAATTTTAATATAGATATATATAGATATATATAAATACATATATATATATATATTTCCAAAATAATAAAATTAAACAGTAGAAAATAACAAATATATATAATTATATAACTAAAAATAGTAATAGTTGTTTATTCAGTGCTTTCCTTGAGTCAATGTTTATTTATTACTTTTTATTCCTTATTTCTCTATTTTTCACTTTAATTCTATGAAGTGGTTCCAATCATCATTCCTTTTCAGAAATACATGTAACTAGTAAGTATCAAAGCCTGCATCAGGCTCTGATAGAAGTCACTGTAAAATTCATCCTATTGCCTAGAACAAACAAGTAATAATAATAATCTTATTAATGTCCTTAATGTGTAAAGAGCTTTTTTGAAAGAGAAAGGAAAAAGATCCACCTTGATAAAAAATTGAATGAAGATCACAGAGAAAAATGGACTCACAATGAAAAAAAGAAAAAGAATGATGTCTCAAAAGGTAAAATGCAAAAAAAAAAATTATGGAATAAAGTTTATAATATTTTAATATCTCAATATTTTAAAAATAAAATCATCTAAGCATTCAGCAATAGGAATTACATAAATTATTTTTAAGCAGTAATGCAATTACATAAAATTTGGAAATTTAAAACTTTTTTTAGAAGAACAGCAACAATATCTGGACACAGTGGCTCACACCTGTAATCTCAGTACTTTGGGATGCCAAGGTGAGTAAATTGCTTGAGCTCAGGAGTTCAAGACCAGCCCAAGCAACATAGGGAAACTCTGTATCTACCAAAAGTACAAAACATTAGCCAGGTATGGTAGTGCACATTGCTGGTCCCAGCTACTCAGGAGACTGAGGTGAGAGGATCACTTGAGCCTGGGAGGCAGAGGCTGCAGGCAGCCAAGATCACACCACTGCACTCCAGCCTGTGCAACACAGTGAGACCCCCATCACAAAAAACAAAAATTTTAGAAGAACAGCAACAAGACATTACATTAATAAACACAAAACATACATACATTTATATACTAAAATTAATATACATAAAATATGTTAATATAATTTTAAATTAGTGACTATTTGAGAGCGTCAGGATTGTAACTATAATTTTTTTTCTCTTGGCTTATCTGTTGCTTTTTTCCTATAAAATACAAGTATTTCTTCCCTTATGAGACAAATATGATTTACATTTTAATACTCACTTTTAGTGTTTATATTTTCAAAACTTTGTTTATACATTTATCAATTAAAATTACACACTATATGTGATCTCTATTATTTAGGTTATGTTGCATTAATTGGCAAGAATTAACTTCAAAAATTCCTATCATAAGTATATATCATGATAAATTATGAGAGTCCAAGAGAAAATTTATGCCTTCAAATGAGTACAATAATATTATTTTTAATCAAAGTTAAACTGTAGTGTGTGATTTTTATAATTTTGGATAATGAGTAATAAGTTGAGTAATATCTTGGGGGAATCATAACTTTGGATAATGAGTAATAAATGAGTAATATCTTGGGGGATATCATATCTTAAATACAAAAATATCTTGAATTATCTCAAAAATTAACAAATTTACTAAAAACTATGAAAGTCTTTGTGAAGTAACTATCTTTCCTCAAGGCTATCCACATATAAAATGAATCTCCAGGTGGTATTATTCAACATGAAAAATTCTCTAAAATCTATAACTTAGCAACTGGAATGTGCTTGTGATGTATGTATACATTATGTTTTATAAAGTTACAGATATTGTCTATATTGTTCAATAAGATAGTCTCCACAATTAGTAAAATACATATAGCATTGGTAGGTTTATACTGAAATATGTTGAAAAAATAATTAAAACTAATATATTTGCTGAAGTACATTTCCTAACCCTTGTCAGTAATTTTTGTTCTTTAAAGCTATAATTCCAAGCAAAAAAGCAAAAATTGCTATTTTGAGAAATCTGTAATGAATAAAAATCTGGGCCTATATATGTATCTGAAATTATATGTATAGATATCATTTCATACACTCTACCAATATAACCAAGTGCTATTCATAAACAGCGCTGAATTCCTGTTTTAGTCATTATCTTATTAATAACAAAAGATAGTAATCAGTTTTTCAAAACTTACGTATTTTTCTTAAAACATGATATTTAATAAAATGTCCATGAATTTTTCAAATATTAGTACTAATTATGCACATTTTTGTCTCTGAATGGTATTATTGTATTTTAGAATAAATGTAATTGCCTACATTGGTTTTATATAGAGAGAACCAACGGCCATAAGCCCTCATAATATTATGAAACAAATATGTATTGACCAGAATTAGTATTGGTCTACCAACTTTCTTTATTGAGTGAATATATCAGTGGTCACTAAGAGCCATAAATAGTTACATTTGCTTTATAGAGTGGCCCAAAGTGACAGAAGACAGAATAACACTAACAGGTGACATTTTAAAAGGTGACAACAAAAAGATAAACAAACTAAAACTTTCTCTCTCTTGAAAAACCATGTAATACTGGGATTTTAAAAGCAGCTAGTTTTACAGATGAAAACCAATGAACACTATAGCTTATCTCCTGCTAGACTGATGGAGGAAGGAGAAGAAAGTAGATATAATAGCATTTAAAAGTAAAAATATGAGCAAATAAAATTACACTGCAAAATTTAAAGTATAAAAGATAACATTAAAATTTCAAGTAATATAATGATGAAAGTGGAAAATTTGGAACTGTGAATCAGATAGGATTTCAAAGCTAGACATTTCTTAATTATTTTCTGTCAATTAGGAGCCAAAAGAATGCTTAGGTGTTTTATTCATTTTGTATTGCTATCATAACAAATTACTACAAACATAGTGACTTAAAACAACATAACTTCATTATGCCAGTTTCTGTAGGTCTCATGAGCTCAGCTGGGTCCTCTGTCAAGGGTCTCAGAAGGTTGAAATCAAGATTCAGGCAGAAGTATTCCTTATGAAAATCTAGGAAACAACGTACAGTCAGCTCATCCAGGCTGTTTCTTGAGTTCGGTTTTATTGCAGTTATAGGACTGAGATCCCTGTTGCTTTGCTGTCAACCAGAGGCTGCTCTTTGCATCTAGAGGTTGTCCTCGTTTTTTCTCATGTTTTCCATGTGACCCACTCCAGCAAGGGCAGGTCAAATCCCTTTCACACTTCGAATCTTTCTTTCTCTGCTGCCTTATTCAGACTCAAGCTGGATAATATTCTTTGCTCTTAAGGGTTCACGTGATTAGATTGCATCTTCCAAATAATCCAAAATAATCTCTCTATTTTAAAGTCTGTAAGTCTAATGACATCTGAGAAGTTCCTCTTCATAAGTTTCAAGGGTTAGAAAGTAGACATCTTCAAGAAACTGTTTTGCCTACCATAGTCTATTTCATTAACAGCACTTCCTATAATACAAAATTTGATACATATATTTAGTGGCCATTAGGTAAGGCCTTTTCTGAACCTAAATCACAACTAATAATAGGCAACATGTCTATGTAAGGTTTTTGGTTTTTTGTGTGTGTGCCAGGCAATATTCAAAGTAATATGCATATATCAATATATTTAATCTCTACAATTAAAATATTGGCAGGTTCTATTTTCTTAAGGTTTTTTAACATCACTTTTGTAAAGATAGGACCTTGCTACTTGGCCCAAGCTGATTTAAAACTCCTGGTTTCAAGAGATCCTCCCATTTCTGCCTTCCAAAGTGCTGGGAATACAAGCAGGAATCATGTCCAGCCTAAGTTCTGTTTTTATCTCTATCTTAGGAAAGACAAATAGAGGTAAAATAATTCACCTAGGATCATTGAACTAGTAAGTCGTGTAAATGGGATGGTTTGGTTCCAGCATCAACTAAATCACTCTACAATTCTGACTTCATATATTAGAAATTGGGTTTTTCTAAAAATAGAAAAATAAGAAGGACTATATGTATTCTAGGTGGAAAAAAAGTACATTAGTATAAGACAATGAATGACAATTATTAGAATAGTTATCTATCATACTTCATTGAATCTCTTCACTTTGCCTGCACATAACTTGATGTATTACATGCATCAATTCACTTAAAATCTACCTCTTGGGGAAGCTTACAAGGTATTCAAATTAAAGAACATTCACAGAGCCAAGCTACCGTACTGACAGCTTTCTGCTTCTACATTTTGGCTTCCCAGCTATAGAAAATTATAGTGTAATCTGGTAGGCAATGACAGTTTTAATAAAGGTAAGTTTATTGAGTCAACAAAAACATTTACAAGAATCAAAAAGGACTAAAGTAATTTAATATTATTCAGATCAGATGACAGTTTGAATTAAAAAGTATTATTCAGATACCTGATACCAAGGAGTAATTAATTAAAGACAAAGGCAAAAAAATTTATTTTACATTGTGAGGCAAAACAGTATAGAGGTCTGAGATTTGGGAGTCAGAGAGGCCTTACTCCACAACTGCTATTTACTACCTGTGCAATTTTGTGCATTTTAGTTCACATTTAAAAATTTTGTTTCTATGTATAAAAATGGACTACCTAATACGCTAAGAAACATTGAATAATATTCGATGAGATTTTAAACAGCTAAACAATGTAAATTCCTTACTTCATAGTAAGTAATACTCAGAATATATCATTCCTAAAAATAGAACAAATTATGATTATTTTAAAATAGAATATTTAGTTACAAAGAGCTAAAGACACATTACTGTGAAATTAGTATCATAAAATTGTGAATTTTGTTTGTTGCATATTTTAAATCCTATTTTTAAAAATGCATATAGTAAAATCCACCTGTCTTAAGCTGACAGTCAACAAAGATTAGTACTTTACCTTAACAGTGTTCATAGATAAAATTCATATTCATATTTAATTAATTATTTATTATTACATTGAATATTGATTGAGCTATTTGATTACCAGTTGCTTACAATTTGAAATCTGGGGAAAGGGAAGTACAGGGACAACTGTGATACCATGTAAAATGTGTTATATAGTAAAGTTGGAGATTAAAAAATTAAGGTTTACTGAGGATCTGACACATGTCCTGCAAGTGAAAGAAAAGTCATGGGTACTATTTAATGAAAGTTATGTCTTATAGCAAAAGAGTATCCTATCAGGGAGGTGGAATGGAGGTGGAATAGCTGTTACAAGGAGAGTGTAATAGGTTTTAAGGAGATAAGAAATTCTTCATGGATATAAGTGAATGCCTCTGTTAATGGACAGAAGAGGAGATATTAGGCCAGGTGAGGTGGCTCACGCCTGTAATCCCAGTACTTTGGGAGGCCAAGGTGGGCAGATCACCTGCAATCAAGAGCTTGAGATGAGACTGGCCAACATGATGAAACCCCGTTTCTAGTAAAAATACAAAAATTAGCCAGGCATAGCGGTGGGCGACTGTATCCCAGCTACTCGGGAGGCTGAGGAAGGAGAATCACTTGAACCTGGGAGGCAGAGTTTTCAGTGAGCCGAGATAGTGCTACACACTCCAGCCTGAGCGTCAGAGCAAGATACTGTCTCAAAAAAAAGAAAAGATAAGAGGAGATGTTAGAGAAAAATTTGGGGCAGGATTTAAATAGTATACTTAGTGGATTGAGGATACGATAGAAAGTAGGAGTTGATGTTGACACCAAAGTTTATTTCATCAATAAGGTAGATGGTGAGTTTCTTGAGATCAGAAACAGGAGATGACAACAACTTATAGAGGAGAATTAAATCTGCTTAATTTAATATATCCTTTGAAATGGAGATATTAACATACACAAAATATATTTACTAGACGAGAGTCATATTTTCACATAAGAAACAATACAAGTCTTCTGAAATTTTTCCCAAATTTTAAATGACTTTGATGAGCATAAACTTTTGCCAAGACAAAGATATTTACTTTAATTATCAAGTCCCAGATGGGAATAAAATTAATTCCCAAGTTTTGTCACACACACACACATCTACATAAAAACAATCTAGATCCTTCCACAAATATGAATTTATATTTAAACAAGCATATCATATTAAATATAGTCTGTATTTTCTAATTTGTAAAAAGTAATCATTTTATGGGTATATATCATAATATCTACAGTTAAGGAAGAATCACAAGTAATTTTTTGTTAAGTAATTAATTTCAATTAAAATTATTTTTTTAGGACTAACATGGTCTACCACCTAAACAGTAAAAGGGTAATTTAGAAAGGAATAATAAAGATGTATAGAAATTATATATGTGTGTATATATATATATATATATGTATCTATATTTTCTCAAAACTCCTCTCTAGGGCCAACTGTGTAGCTCTTCTGACCTTGGCTGAGCTTCCTGACTTGGCTGGCTTTCAGCTAATCTAGAGTGGTTTCCCTGTGGTGACAGCAGTGACTCAGGTCTATTTTGTAAAGCTCTCATTGTCCAACTGCATAGCTTGGATCTGTTCTCATAACAATGGAACACTCATAAAAGCAAATGTCCCAATGTGCAAGCCTATTTCATACTTTTGCAGTGGCGTATCCACCAGCATTGCAAAGTGACCACTGCATCACGAGTCAAAGCATAAGGCTTACCACCCTGTCCCAAATGGGAGGGCTTTGCAAACTTAAGTGCAGAGGTTGCAGGTGAAGAATGGGGTTCATCATTTTTAATCTGACAAAACCTGCTACCTATCAAGAACAGTTTAGGATCTGAAATATTCCTGAACTTGTAAGCTCACAAGTAAGAGTATGAGCCTGTCACAGTTTCGTCAATGCTGCCGGAGATATAAGATACCACTGCAGAAACAAATGACAGTTATTACTCATAGTAATAGCAGAGACCAGAATATCGGTATATTTGTGTTCATTTTCTGCATCCTCATTCCCACAAGGAGATGAAAAGCAGAAGAGATGGCACCTGCACACATCACGGATTGCATCATATGAAAGGAACCCTGAGCTTTGGGAACCAGAATCATTTATAATGTGCAGTGAGTATGTGTGTCCGTAGCTCCAGAGGGAAATACTAACTCAATAATGCAAAACTTTTCACCAGATATGAAGAAACATGAGACTAGTGGAGAATTGTCTTCTAACAGAATTCAAATATGAAAGTTGGATATTTTCTCAGTATTCTGCTGAGTTAGATCTATTGTTTTTGAATGTCAGTTTTTCTTTTTCTTACTATCTCTTTTATTTTGATAAATGATTTCCTCCTACCAGTTATTAAATAATAAAAATAAGGCATACATTTTGAAAACTTGAATGCTTTCAAATGCCTGAAAGAAAACTGAAAAGAAAAAAAAAAGGATCCCAAAGCCTTTGTCAGAACTTGTTTCCTGCTTCTTTTTTTTTTTTAAGGGTAGTGTTTTATCAACTAAAAAATAAAAACAAAAGCAGTACCAAACCAGCAAGTATAAATGCTGATGGAAAATCTAAACTATCAAAAGATGCCAAGTACTTAAAAAACCCTATTAGTACATTACTCTAAAAAAAGTAATTAAATATTAATATTGGCATCATCCATTTCAATAACCAAATTCTTAAACAACACACTATTAACTTACTTTATTTTCTCTATCATCTCATATACTCTATTCCAAATACTTCATTGCAAGACAAGAACACATCTGAGACCCCCTCAGTCATCCCTGGGATAACAGTGATATTACAAAAGTAATGGCAAGCATTCTTTCATTCTTCTCCAAACTGAATTTTTTTTTTCATGTAGAAGAAAAGAGATTTTATGTGAAACTTTTATCATTTTTCTCTGTTCTGTCCTTTTTACAAAATAACTTTGGAGACATAAAAGCTCTTTTTCTTGAAAATATAGTGTAAGAGAAGATCCAATAGAACATTATTTTTTTTTGAAATGATGCAGTAATTGAAGTTTATCTGCCAACTGTTAATTTTGGAACTTTGGCTCTATGAGAGTATGATCATGATATTAGTTTTTATGTTTTCCTTTACATGAAAAAAAAATCATTGCACTCAATTTTTATTCAAAGCCACAATATTATAATACTTTAAATAAAAATAGCTATTCATAGAAATTTCATCTATACAAAGTCACAAATATTTTAACATCACACATAATTATATTGTGACAGTTATGTTCAACATTGTCTTCTTTACCCAAAAAGTAAAATAGTCATACAGAATATTCTGATGAAAGATCAAGGCTGAAATAAAAGATAAAGAGAAGACAAACAAGCGAAGATGACTGATATTAATCCATATTTTATTTCCTCCTCTAAAAATAATAAAAAATATTTTATTTTTTATTTAAATTTATTTCTCACATTTAAATAGTTTTTGTTTTTGTTTTGTTTTGTTTTTTGGAGACAGGGTCTTGCTCTGGAGGGTCACACTAGAGTGCAGTAGAACTATCATGACCCACTGCAGCATTGAACTTCTGGGCTCAAGAAATCTTCCCATCTCAGCCTCCCAAAAATGAAGTGGCCAGATATATTTCAAATGTAGGATACATGCAAAAACTCATCTTCAGTTTCCTGTGATCCTATTTATATACGCTGTGGACCGATTAACTGTGGTCTGAGTCTCTTGCTGTCAAACTCACTCATAGACAAAATTATTGTTTTATGTAACAATCACTATTTCAGATGTGGTATATGCCATGTTTTCTCATATACTGATATTTTTCAATTTTATGTTTTCTTCCTTAATTGCTTCTGTGTGGTTTATATATATTTTTCCAGAAAATAGAAAAAAAAGTCACATTCAGAACTGATTTTAACTTTCTGAAATTAATTTAGTTTCCTAAGGATTTAACCAACAACTAGTTAAAGTGAGAAACTCGATTTGGATTACTATTACATGGTTTTTTAATGTTTTGTTTACCTTTCTCCACATTCAAATTAATTTTGGTGGTTCAGTTCAACAAAACATTTTGCAAATGATGGTAAACATTTTGCAAACTGAATATTATCCATACATCATGTGTTCTTTAACAAGAACAAAATAAACACACTTATTCAGTCACAATTATATTCACTCAATCAGAAACATCACCTGTCAACTTTTTAGGAAAAACCTCACTAGGGAGTCTGAGGAACAGCCTTCACACAGGCAGGTTTCCCAGTAATGATTAGAATAGCAATGCCTTACTCTTCCCTAGATGTAACGTTTGTCTGTATTACTTCAAGAATCTTACCTTATGTTTTCCAAAATCAAAAGATAAGAATTTTTTAAGTGAAACTTTGAAAAATTCCTGAAAAAAACCAAAGTAGGATCTTGAATTCAGTATCTATTGAAATCAGTTTTAAATTTCATAACATTTCAAATACTCAGTACATGTAAATATATCTGCACTATTATTTGTTTCTCCTAATGCCTCAACTCTTAAAGAAGAGCTTTATGCATAAAATATGTAGTATTTATTAGTGTTTATTAACTAAAGTAATTAAGAATTATTTACAAACAGACCGAAACATTTTTTTTTCTTCTCCAGATTCAAAGAGCAAAGCTTTAAAGCACAGACAACAATTAGATAATTAGATAACATAATTAGATTTTTTTTCCCCTAGAAACGAACAGAGACTAATTAAGAGTAAAGTGGAATACTATAGTATTTCCTTGTCTCTGATTGTGGCAGAGGATATTTCAGAGAGGGATATACTGTTAGATTTAACATGTTCATATTTATTTGTCTCTATGAATGATAATGTAATGTTCTGCCATGACCAGGAAGAAATCACCAGTATTCTCAAATCAAATGACTGTTAGAGAAAGTTTTTTTGTGAGGAATCCAAGAAATGTCTTTGTCTAATATTTTCTTAGAGGTAAGCCTGAATGATTGGCACAGAGATTAGAATTTAACATATATTTTTATATGTATATTTATATATATATACGCACTAATATAATTGATGGACAAATAAAATATTTTCTAAAATGTATTATTATAGTTCCTATGTAATTAAATGATTCATTTTGTTAGATGCACCTCTTAAGGCACTGTATACAGTATTCTTTTCTGTTTCTGTTGTATGTATAAGGGGTAACCCCTTGATTATCGGAGAGAAAAGAAGACCTTCTAAAAATATCGAGTTCCCAGAGTACTGCTTTGGTACCAGCTCTTTGGTAGGGTGTGGTGGTGGGTTGAATAGTGTCCTCCCAAAATCTATGTCTACACAGAACCTCCCAATGAGGCCTAATTTTGCAATAGAGTGTTTGAAGATTTAATTAATTAAGATGAGTTTATACCGGGTTAGACCAGGGCCCTGTATTCATTGACTAGTGTCCTTACAGGAAGAGAAGACGCACAGACACACAAGGGAAGAAGCCCACGTGATGATGGAAACACAGATTGGAGTGAGGCAACTACAAACCAAGGAACACTAATGTTTCAGGCAGCACCAGAAGCAAGGAGAGAGGCATGGGACCAGTTCTCCCTCAGAGCCCCCAGAAGCCTCCAAGTCTGCAGTGGCCACCTGAATTGTGATAGAATGCATTCCTGTTTGTTTTAAACCACCAAGTTTGCGGTGCTTGCTATAAGCAGTCCTAGAAAACTAACGCAGGACTATGGAGAGAATATTAACGAAGTAGGAAAGCAACAGATTTGTTTTAATAAGATCCTTTTCCTTTTTTACATATTAAGATAATTGTTACACTTCTTATGTAAAAATATATGCTCTTGGCTGGGCTCAATGGCTCATGCCTGCAATCCAGCACTTTGGGAGGTCGAGCAAGGCTGATCACTTCAGCTCAGGAGTTCCAGACAGGCCTGGGCAACATGGGAAAACCCCATCCCTACAAAAATTAGCCTGGTGTGGAGGCATGTGCCTGTAGTCTCAGCTACTTGGGGATGCTGAGGCAGGAGCAGAACTTGAACCCAGGAGGTTGAGGATGCAACAAGCCACGTTCATGCCATTGCACTTCCAAAACAAACAAACAACAAAAAATGCTCTTAAATATCCCAAATAATGATGTCTATATTCTCTTATTATAAAGAGTGGCATACACCTACGCAAACATGCATATATACAAATACACACACACACACACACACACACACACACACACACACATATATATATATATATATATACACAAGCAGTATCTTTTCCTAAATAAACACTTACTTATAATTTACTTGAGCACAGTAGCCAATAAAAGTCAAATGTTCATGAGATTTCTTATATTAACTCATTTAAAAAAAAACATGACATATTGTATAGGTTAGGAATCTTGATTTTTGGTGTCAGAATTATTTATTAGTAATATCTTGACAGCTAGGACTTTAGTCATTTTGTTTATGTTTCTAAACCTATAAAACAGCAGTTTTGGACAAAGTGAGCTTTAATATACTGCGTATCCACCAGCTCCATGATCTCTCTAGTAAAGAAATATTAAAAGTTTTGCTTCTGTAAGAACTCAACATATTGTTCCATTATGTGTCAATATTTTTTAAATTACAAGAATATATTTTATTTCAATTTTCCAGGGAGGAATATCATCGTATTGCCTTATTGAATATATATTTTAGCTAATTAGACAAATATTTACTAATTATTTTATGTATATTAGGCTCTCTGTCTCTGCTTGCACATTTATTTTAAACATAATAATGACCTGGTACAGTGACTTGGTGTGGATAGTGAATATTGATGTCTAATTCTGTATTAAACACTGCAGAATGCCTACATTCTATATCATAAAACAATATATTTGAAGTTATACATTGTGATGATGTAGCATGTGATTGACAATGTCAAGTAGTTTCTTCAGTACTGTACTTCAGAGACATTTCTGTTTTTGATATTTCAGTGACAAAACCTCTGTAGGTTTTGCTGGTATGCAGACATTTTACTAATGGAATTGATTAAAATGTAGCTGTTGAAGGCAATGCTAAAATCTTTGTAACCCATAGCTTGGCTTGCTGTCCAAGTCATTTACTTCAAGAAAAGACAAGAAAACAAAATACTGATCTTCTATTGAGTCTGTGTAAGGTGCAGGAAACCTTTACCTGGTGAATCTCAAGTGTCTTTACAAAGCCTGTGAAGTAACGATTACCTGAATTCTGCTGTTCAGATGAGGGACTGAAGCTAGTTTAGATTCAAACACCTTTGCTCAGAACCAAAGCACCCTGATTTTACATATAGCACGTTATCTGGTACTGGGAGACTTCCACAAGTCGACCTTGGCATGATGCATTTTCTTTAAAAGAAAGAAGCTTTGTGAATTAACCCAAAGATTTAAAATAATAAACTAATATTTGGGGGATTAATAAGTAAGATTTGAGACCTCTTAGGAAGCAATGCAACGTCTAATTATATAAACCTGGGTGAATGACATAATTCATGCCAGAAATTATGTTCCAGTTTTACTGACATCTGGCTTCTTAACATTTTGCAGTTTAACACAGATAGAGGTGAAGAGGACTCCGCTGTAGAGATGGGCAAGCTGGGAGAAAAGGAGTTATGTTGGGAAGGCCATCACACTACCAAGGTTACACAGTCTTTGCATATTTCCTCTCCAAATGCCAGGCTATCACTTCTTCCCCTTGAGACAGTTACTCCTAACATGAGTTGACAAAGTGGTGAAGAAGTCTCTTCCTGCAGCCCTCCAGATGACCTCAACTTTTTTGGTGTTAATAACAATTTTTTAAGAAATCCTCTTAATCTTACTTTATTCTTGACTTAGTCACAACATGATCTTGCCACTGTCCTCCAAACCCAGTTCCCACTATTTAGTAGAAATATACTTTACTTGATGAACCAAGGATGTGGTCTTAGTGGCACTATTTATTTTTCTTAAAAGTAAAATAAATCATTATTATAAGTAATAATGAAAATCCAGGTGGCTGGATCAATAAGCCTATAAATATAAAGCAATTCAAGTTTTAGTGAAAAAGTTTATTAGTAGGAATATATATATATATATATGTATTTATAATAATTACTGAAGTTTGGCAATGACAATTTTTTTCATGATTTTAAATTTACATTATTAATTATAGTGTCACATCTATGGGTAGAAACATTATATTCAAAAATATTTTAGAGGAAAAAAATGATTTAATGCCACTGAAGTGGGATGGTAGACATTGAAGAAAAAAATTAAAACCTACCTTTTTTGTCTATGTAGTGATCTAGAAATTAAAACATTTTAAAATTTCTTTGTTAGTAAGTGCTTACGTGTCTAGAGCTTAGAAAAAGTTATGTTCAAACAAATCAAGAAAGACAGCTCTAAAGCATTTAAAAATGTTGAGCCATACATGAATGACATTCTCTTTATATCAACTACTTTTATTGTTTAAGAGGAATTTGTAAGTGATTTTTTTCTTTTGTTGACATGGGAGTACTGGAGAGAGGAGAAAGGATGATGGTGACATGAGTGAATGAGGAAGTGAGAAAAATTCTGTTGCATCTCAGACTATTATTAAAGCTGTCCATCCTATTGTTGGTGATGTGCTAGTGAGGACACCAAAAGGGGTCCAAACATTGCATGGTGCTAGGATAACTGTGAGGGGGTTCATGAAATCAGTAAGATCTTAACAATTGTGATCAGCAGTTATTTTTGTAAATATTTTGTGATAAAATAATGATGTGTCTAGTAATAAGCAATATATCCTCCTTTTCCTATTATCTTCAATTTTAAAAACATTTTACTTCTTCATTACATAAATTCCATATAATAAAATAATTTAAACAAGTAATACTGGTTTAAAAAAAGTCTCAATACATGCTGACAGTATCCTACTAAAAACTTCCACTTGTTTATTCAATTATGAGTATTTACATTTAAATTTGGAATTGTTAAATGAAAATAATGTAAATATGAACAATGTTCACCACTTCTTATTCCTTAGGTAATTGTTAATATGTGGGATATTAAAAATAGTTTAGAAGCTTTGTGCTTGTTTACATTTTTACTATATTAAAAAAATGTTCTTTTTATGGCTTGTCTACTTATTCAGGCTTGCTGGATTTTGATATTTTAAATATCGTAAAAATGATGAAGGGAAATACATTCAATGTGAAACCTTCAATTATAAAACATAATCATCTTGCCTTGTGTGATTTTATTCTGGGTGTACATATGCAGTTTAAATTTATACATGCATGCACATCACTTGAAATTGTTCTCCATTTTTAAGGGAAGATAATTTTCCAGCCCTTCAAGAAATAAATATGAATGTTCCTTTACCCAGCCTCCTGTCGCAAGATATCAAATCCTAGGAGAATTAAGAAAAGCAAATTTTGTATTAGTTTGTGGCTGTGGCATTTTAGAGCAGGCAAATTCAACTTGCAAATTGGAGCCCAGCTGCTGGTTTAAATCAGCTGAAAATGAAATGGGAACATCTTATTGAAGTGTTCATTTGATACAGATGAATGTCTTTCCAACAGGAATAATGTGAACTCAATTTATAGGGATGTCTAAGACGATAAGTCAGGGACAGTGTCTAGATCACAAGATCACATCAAAAAGTAAAAAAGAAAATAATGGATTATAAAACATTGAAGTATCAGAGATTATGCTCTGATAGGCTGAGAAGCAATCTTAAAGGAATTTGATATTTGTGTTTGCTCATCACTCATGAGTTAAGTGAAGGAGGACTGGAGCTGAGATTCATTTATTTATTACCTGTTGGCAACGAAGCCTGTCTGCCGTCAAATGATCCTTCCTGCTCTCACCTGGGAGGCATTCATATCTTTGTTTCTCATGACAACATAATGGCATGTTCTGTTTTAATGATCTCCTATTTGTCAGAATTATCATGTTGCTAAAATTTCAAAGAAGCTTATGTTGACATAGATGCATTCAGGCTCTAGAAGCCACAGTTTACATAAGTAGAGTGGCCTCAGTCAGTGGCTACAATAAATAGTAAAAAAAAAAAAAAAAGAAAAATTACAAGGCATCTCTTAGTGGTCATCTGTATTGTTAAGTAATGTGAATGTGAAATTATATTATACACTACATTTGTTTACTTCCTCATCCAGGTATTCATGGATTTATTGAATCCCTTTGTTGTGCAAGTAGAGGTGACTGACAGGTGAACATTGGGCAAGGTCAGAAGAGTTAATTGGGTTTGAATAAAACATGGTCATCTGAAACTTGCCACCCTTGACTTCTACAAGATTTTTTTATGCCACAATAAATACATTCATGAATGCAGGGTTTCTTTAAAATCTTTTATTTTAGGTTCAAGGGTACAGGTGCAGATTCGTTACATAAGTACACTCATGTCACAAGGCTTCGATGTACAGATTATTTCATCTCCTAGATAATAGGCTTGGCACCCAATAGTTATTTTTTCTGATCCTCTCTTTCTACCCTCAAGTAGAGCCCAATGTCTGTTGTTCCCCTGTGTGTATTGATGTGTTCTCATGCTTCGTCTTCCATTTGTAAGTGACAGCATCTGGCATTTGGTTTTCTGTTCCTGCATTAGTTTGTTAAAGATAATAGCCTCTAGCTTTATCCACTTTTCTGCAAAGGACATGATCTCATTCTTTTCATACCTGCATAGTATTCCACAGTATATGTACCACATTTTCTTTATATCCAGTCTTCCATCAATAGGCATTTAAGTTGATTTCATATCTTTGCTATTGTGAATAATGCTACAATAAACATACATGTGCATGTGTCTTTATGATAGAACGATTTGTATTCTTTTGGGCATATACTTAGTAATGGGACTGCTGAGTTGAATGGTAATTCTGTTGTTACCTTCTCGAGGAGTCACCACACTGCTTTCAGTAATGGTTGAACTAATATCAGTCTTTCTTTAATGCAGGAATGAATTGAACTTCACTACTAAATTTCTCACAGCCATTCTACACAGTTGCCTGGAGTGTCTCCTAGGGGAATGAGCCCCAGATGCCTGAAGTAGTAAACAGCTCATTAATATACTCTATTGACCTTTATTCCTTCCTGGTAACACTCTTCCTGATCCCTCAATCCAGCTTTCTGGGATTAATTTTACAGTAAATTACTAATCCAATGTTCAAGATATGCTTCCTGGGATACCCAAACTAAGACAAATACAGCATTCTATTATGATTAAACTCAATGTATTAATCCTGTATTAGAGTTCTCTAGAGGGACAGGACTAATAGGACAGATGTATTTATGAAGCCATGTTTATTAAGGAGTATTGACTCACAATATCACAAGGTGAAGTCCCATAATGGGCCATCTGCGAGCAGAAGAACAAGAAAGCCAGTCTGAGTCCCAAAACCTCAAAAGTAGGGAAGCCAACAGTGCAGCCTTTAGCTCCTGGTAAACCACAGGTGTAAGTCCACGAGTACAAAAGCTGAAGAACTGGAGTCCAGTTCTTTGAGGGGAGGAAGCATCCAACACTGGAGAAAGTTGGAGACCAGAAGACTCAGCAAGTCAAGTCCTTCCACTTTCTTCTACCTGCTTCATTCTAGCCATGCTGGCAGCTAATTAAATGGTGCCCACCAAAATTGAGAATGGGTCTGCCTCTCCTAGCCCACTGACTCAAATGTTAATCTCCTTTGGCAACAACCTCACAGACACACCGAGGATTAATACTTTGTATCCATCCATCCAATCAAGTTGACACCCAATATTAATCATCACAAATCCCTTACCTTCAAATGGCATTTACGTTGTTTACACTGTTTTATTGCAATAAAAATTCTTCTACACATCTCTGGATAACAGCATATGCATACAAAGTCTTGATTATACACTTAACTCTTAATGTGTCTATTTCACCTAGGTAAGATTAGAGGACATTGACTTTCTATGAAATTGATTTATTATTTTGATATTAATAGTTTAAAATGTACTTGTATTTGTAATTAGGACTTCACATATAAATATAGATGGGTAGATAGATATATAAAGACATAAATATGCATGAAAAAGAGTTAATAACAATACATATAAACAAAGAAGAAAATTACGGAATTAAAAGCTATGTAAATTCCTGGATGTATTTTTGGTTGTTGATGTTATATAACAGTCAGGAAAGCATAGTGTTCACTCTGAGAAAAGATTGCCTGTTTCAAATTCTGCATTGGCCCCTGCTGACTAAATGACCAGAGCCAACGCACTTAGTTTCTCACCACCTCAGTTCCTCCAAATATAAAAAGAGTTAGTAATAACTCATGAATTTGTTACAGGAAATAAATTATGTATACATTGATATATTCACTATGTATAAATGTTTTGGAAATACATTCTCTCTATACTATATCTATCACTAAAAGTTTTGCCTTGCGTTTAGTTAGCATTACATGAGTTTGCATAGGTGTGTGATTCAATTTAACTCAAATATATTGAAAACCTTATCAATAGGCACAGAGATTCTTTCAAGATACTATTGAATAGGAAAGATAAGACATATATCCAATTCATTTAACATGCACAAGGACATACGTGATTAATGCAATGCTAATGATACAAAAGAAAACACTATGAAATCTGGTAGGAAGAGTACTTCTGAAAGGCCGATTAACAAACACTTTACTGATGATGTAGAGTCTAATTTGTCTTTGTGGAAGAAATAGCAATCAGTGTCTAATGAAAGGGAATTAATTTTTTAAGACAGAGACTTGCTCTGTCACCCAGGCTGGAGTGCAGTGGCTCGATCTCAGCTCACTTCCGCCTAGGTTCAAGTGATTCTTATGCCTCAGCCTCCTGAGTAGCTGAAATTACAGGCACCCACCACCATGCCTGGCTAATTATTTGTATTTTTAGTAGAGATGGAGTTTCACCATGTTGGACAGGCTGATCTTGAACTCCTGATCTCAGGTTATCCACCCACCTCAGCCTCCCAAAGTGCTGGGATCCCAGGCATAACCCACTGTGCCTGACCTCAAGGGGAATATTTTGAAGATAGAGACATCTCTACATAAAACTACTTGCAGCTCATTTAGAAATTATTTTAAGTATTGATCATGTCTAAATATTAATTATCATACTTAAAAGATTATATCCTTCTTAATCCTAGAGTACAATTTCCAAAAAGAGTCTTACTTTTATATATATATAATTTACTGTACTTTAGTTTCTGGGATACATTGCAGATCATGCAGGATTGTTGCATAGGTACATACATGGCAATGTGGTTTGCTGCCTCCATCCCTCTATCACCTTTATCTGTAATTTCTTATTTCTCCCCATGTTATCCCTCCCCAATCTCTCCACCTACTGCTGTCCTTCCCTTAGCCTGATCCAACAGACCCCATTGTGTGATGCTCACCTCCCTGTGTCCATGTGTTCTCATTGTTCACCACTCACCTATGAGTGAGAACATGTGGTGTTTGATTTCTGTTCTTATGTCAGTTTGCTGAGAATGATGGTTTCCAGATTCATCCATGTCCCTGCAAAGGACATGAACTCATCATTTTTTATGGCTGCATAGTATTCCATGGTGTATATGTGCCACATTTTCCTTTTCCAGTCTATCATTGATAGGTATTTGGGTTGGTTCCAGGTCTTCGCTATTGTAAACAATGCCACAATGAACATATGTGTGCATGTGTCTTTATAATCGAATAATTTATAATCCTTTGGATATATATCCAGTAATGGGATTGCTGGGTCAAATGGAATTTCTATTTCTAGATCCTTGAGGAATTGCTACACTGTTTTAATATTTTATTTAAATGAATTTAATATTTTATTTAAATAAATTTTTTTTATTTTTTGCATATGTTTTGTCATTCTACGTTTATATTACATAATATGTATGCATGTTTTCAGTTTATGACACACGATGTTACACATATAAGACCTGAATGGAAAGAATATGTGACATTTTCCACTTTATTACACATATATTATAGTCTCTACTTCTATTTCATTCTGGAAGTATAGACTGATAATTTGCAGAAATAATTGCAAACCCCCAAAGTCTCTTCTTCCAGCATCATTCTTTCTGATAAGATTAAATTTTACCATTAAAATTTAATCTTGGCTAACAAATAGTTTTGAATCAAACTAATATCCCAAGCGGGGGATAATGTCATGGTCAGCCATTAACTCCTTAGTGTTAAAATATGCTAGTGTATCATTAGTGACCTGACTAAAACTAAACCTGGAAGGTTAGAGTGGATAGGAATTTAGGCACTCAGGTTCAGTAGGACAACACTGGGCCTGTTGGGGAGAGAAGAATTAACTCTACTTTTCATTTTGTTGTGATCATGTCAATTATGTCTTCTGATATAGATTAAATGTCTTTATTTGTGTGACCATTATATATATGTTCTATAAATATATGAAGTTATATATAATTATATATATATAAATTGATATATAATTACACACACACACATATATATGCATATATATATATAATGATTTTAATTGGAACTTATTTTGATCATGGTGCCACGCCAGGGGTATAGAATATAGAGGTAATCCACTTAGAATAAATACTGATCCTCCTGTGTTTGATTGTTCAAATAATTTTGGTCAAAAATTCCAGAGAGTAGACATAGGTTACTGTTGAGTCATGAAGACATGCAAGAGTTTCCAACATAGTTTCTGTCATCCAGCTGGTCCTTCTTGGTAACTAAGGAACAGAGAGAGAGAGAGGAAGAGAGAGAGAGAAAGAGAGAGAAAGAGAGAGAGAGAGACATAGTGTTGGCGGTGGTCCCTTTATTCAAATCACTGACAATCTTTCTCCCATTACATGCTCTGAGCAGATTTATTTGGAAGGTTATGCACTCTTGTCAGAACTTAAAGAATAAACATTTATCTAATATTATTCTTTGTGTTATGACTAGCATGGCACCATGTTCAATCAAACTTTTTTTTCTTTGTGAATGCACTAGACTAAAACGCTGTGCTAGAAATACCCAACTGGAAATTGAATAAGATTTTTCTTGTCTTTCAGTCCATAGGCATATGAATTCTAATGTATCAGTACTCTTTTCTCCTGTAGTTTCAGAAAAATTGGGATCTTCATGTACTGTATCTGCTCAAAGGACTTTTTCTTTTGTTCTGTACTATCTGTAAAAACAATTCTTGAAAAATTATTACCAAATTAGTGGGTGATCCACAAAAGAAAATAGAACAAATAAAAATAAAATGAAAACCTTTAAATCAACTTTTTCTTTTCTGGAAATTAAATTACTTTTAACATTTAATTAATAGAATTCATACGAATTCTGCCACAGATATCAATTTGCCAAGATATTCCTAAGTATTGGCAAAGTTTGATGAGAGTGTAGGTCTAAAAAACGTTCAAGCTTTAAAATACTTATCAGTATGACCCTACCTTAGTTTTTCCATTTCTATAACTATTCCCAGGCAATTTACATTTTTGCTGAAATATATTACATGTCATTTTTTAAACATTCCATATGCTTTCTGCTTTCATGACTTTGATCATGCTATTCTCCAGGGGTTCATCCCAATACAACCCTTGATTAGACAAAGCTGAGTTTACTGCCTTCCAAAACAAAGGAGTGTCTCAGGGTGGGGAGGATTAGGTAGAGTTTATTGAGATTTGGATATTTGTTTTATCGTGCACTATCAGTGCAGGCACTTGATTAGGACTGGATAAAAATCATAATGCAGAGTCAAAATTTGTGAACAGTTGGCTGGGTGCGATGGCTCATGTCTGTAATCTCAGCACTTTGGGAGGCTGAGGCAGGTAGGTCACCTAAAGTTATTGTAAGAGTTAAAGAAAGAGGAAAGAAACACGGAAAGCAGCTCAACAGTCAAAGACAGGTGTATTTTGGAGAATAAACTGAGAGGGGCTCCTGGCTTACAGACTAAGAGTATTTATTGTTTTGTTTAGGGTGAGAGCTCTTATCACAAGCTTCACATGTTTCTGTGTCAGGGAGAAGTTTACGGCAGGGTTGGAATGTCACAGGTTGGAGGGGAAGTTATCTTGGACTGACATCTTTCTGGCCAGATGGGAGGTTATCTTGGGGCTCGAATGTCTCTGGTCAGGGAGGGGTTTATCTTATGATTGGAATGTTTCTGGCCAGAGTTGTTACTGTGGTTTATGGTCATGCTGACCTTAGCCGTTAGGCTGATGCTCTTTGGATTTAGGCAGTTTTTGATCAAGGGGAAGTTTAAAATGGAGGTGCTTGTCCAAGATGGTAATGCTCCTGCTCTGTAAGTCAGGAGTTTTCTCTACTAATAATACAAAAATTAGCTGAGAGTGGTGGCAGGTGCCTGTAATCCCAGCTACTTGGCAGGTTGAGGCAGGAGAATCGCTTGAACTTGGGAGGCGGAGGTTGCAGTGAGCTGAGATTACTCCACTGTATTCTACCCTGGGCAACAGAGTGAGACTTTGTCTAAAAAAAAAAAAAAAATTAGGGCACAAACTATCTAATGATGTTTTCGATTGAAGAGTTGCTGAGTCTTTCAAGAAGTTCCAGTAGTGAATGATCAAACCAGTAAACCAGTTGCCTGAGCAGAGCACTTCTGAAAGTATAAATAAATGTTAATAAAGACAGAAAAATAGTAAAGTCATGTTGAAGTAGACTACAAGAATAATTTAGGTGGTAGGTGTCAAGGTCAAGCATAAGGAACAAAATTCCTCAGGGAATTTCATTAAGATATAATAGGCTAGGTTCTACCTTTAAATGTTTATCAAGTCTTAAGTCAATGAGAGGTATTTATTTATTTATTTAAGGTGAACGAATTTATGGGGATTACCAGTTAACTAAATAATTCACTTATATTTACAACAATAACTAAAGTACCCTGTTTTGGTATTTTTCCTCCTCAATCCTGAGTCAAGAAGAGTTCAACTCCAAAGCAAGATTTATCTATGCAGGGCAGAATCTGACTGTGGCCAAGTAAGTTTAAAAGTAAGATAAAATAACGCAAAGGCTAAATAATTCCTAGAAGTGATAGGAATGTTTTTTCTTCAATTCATTGCTGAGCTGATGGGAGAAATAATGTTTGTATTTACTATTTGTAAAATATTAGCCAGTTTCTCTACATGCTTTTGCCATTGTAAAGCAATAATACCTTCCAAGTAGAACTCCTAGTACCCATTTAGTGGAATAAAGTAGCACTTAAGCAGGGAAAAAAAAATTGTTTGACAAGTGCTCCTTGAACATCAATTAATTAAATGATTAACTAGCATTTACGATAACAACTAAAGTACTCTGTTTTTTTATTTTTTTTTCTCCTCAACCCTGAATCAAGATTTCACAGTCCCAAGCAAGTTTTGATGTATGCAGAGCACAGAATCTCATTTGAATATTTTCCAAGTTTTTGGATGCAGGGATAATATATATTACTCTCCTGGATTCTGATGTTTTTGCTTATTTTTTCGGGAAAGTGGGGAAAGGAAGAATTAAGCAGACATTGAAGCAACTCCCTCCTCTTTTCTCCCATCTGTTCCTGGGAAGAGAGTGCTTCAATTGCTACGCAGAAATAGTAATAGACATTAGATAGTGAGAATCGAGATGGAGAATTTGGTCCTTTCATTATCACTTTGCTTCCTCAGCCTCAAATAACACCAGAGCTTACTTCTTCAGAATGCTTATGAAAGCAGTGCTGCTATCAAGGTGGCCTTAGGCAAAATGTTGAAGTTGAGAACAATGGCCTTGAGTGATCTGCCTTCCCTTGCTTAACAACTTCACCTCCTTCAGGAACAGTCACTTTCGTTCCTTTGCAGAATTGTAATTCCCTCATAACAAAACCTCCTTGCAAGAAAGGATTTGATCTCAGTCATTTACAGCAGAGAATAAATATAAATCAATGAGATACCTCTCTGAAGTACTTGTATTTTTAACTTCTAGTGATATTGTGGAATAAAATACTATCTGTCCTCTTTAACGGAATCTCAGGCATCAGCTTTGCAGATGAGGGGGTGTTTTGCAGGAGAGAGTTGTCTTTCATGTATGAAATCAGGCCACATAGATTGGGTTGCACTGCTGTCATTTTGTTCTCAGTATAGCCTTTGGTCCCTATATAAATCTAGAAGTGGGGAGCTTTGAATTTACCTTAATAACCAGAATCATTTGAAATTAATTCCATCTTTAAATAGATGTGAAAACCAAAAATAAAATTCTAAGCCATCCAACTTGAGGCAGGAGAATACAGTCTAGAGGCAGGGAACATGAGGCCAATTCATGCTGACTTCTTACAGCTAAATTAAACAGAGACATTTCAGCTGTGACAGGAAATATCCTCTCCATTTACATAGAGTGTACACCAAGTAACCAGTGAACACCTCCAAGGGGTATTTAAACCCCCCAAAATTCTGCAATGGCGTTCTTGCCTCCCTGTGCTTGAGCCTGCTCCCACCCTTTGGAGTATACTTTCATTTTCAATAAAGCTCTGCTTTTGTTGCTTCCTTCTTTCCGTGCTTCATTTGTACGTTTTTGTCTAATTCTTTGCTCAAAAAGCCAAGAACCTGGATACCCTTTGTTGCAGTGAAGCGAGCATAGAAAGTCAACACCAAGACAAAATATGCCAAATTGCAGGGTCTTTATTGCCGGCGGCCACGGAGGACTCGCATCTCTCCAACCCGTGCCCCGAAAGGAGGGTGTTAAGACATTTTATACCGGTACAACCACCGGGGGAGTGAGAGTGAGGGGCGGGGGTAGGAGTGAGGGGCTCCGGACATTCCGAGGGCCTGGGGACTTCTTGACATTCTGATTGTTACTTAAGCGGTTCACAAAAAGTCAAGATAAGCATTTGTTTACACACTGTCTGGGTAGGGTGGAAATTACAAGTCGCAGGGGCCAAGATGGTGTGGGTTTGGATTGCTTGCCTGTCACATTTGGGTTATAGAGAGCAGTTTCAACAGAAAGCCGAGGTATGGTTGAGGTATGCAGTTTTATGGGGCTTTTACCATGTCACACCTTCACCAGTAACAAGCTGACTGAATGGACCCCTTTTGGTCTTGTGGACCCCAGAGAAATCTGAAAAACTGAATTCCTGGGCGTGACAGGAAGGGTGGTCAGATGCATCTGTAGCAGGAAAAGCCGCCGGAAACTGATCTCCTGAACACCGAATACAGGAGGAAAGGGTTTATTACAGCCGTGAGCTGAGGCAATGATTTGTCCAAATTCAGCTCATCTAACAAAGGAAAGTTCTGCCTTTATATGGGCTTATACTTTAGATGTTATACGTGGAAGAATCTTAAGTTTATAGCTTTAGAAATCACATATGAAAAAGGTCTCGGTTTATAGCTTCAGGAATCACATATGAAAGGGTTCCAGTTTACAGTTTT